>JAPYZR010002764.1:0-17283 GCA_030522945.1 Trichopria nigra
TCGTAAATCAATTTAATAAATATGATTTACATTCATTGGACAAAATTGACGAAAAAAATTTTTGGGAAGCTCAGTTGACGCTGGAGTCTGTCGAGAACTTCCTTAAGTATAAATGCCATGAATATCGTACATCTCAGTGCTCGATTACACGTTTGAATTTACACGCCACCTCGCGCTTAGTTTGAATTCTCTCACAATCTACAAGAAATGTAATTTCCATTATATATATTTGAAACGTTACATTCGCGAAGTTACCTAGAAAATTACATTGTAACGTACTTGTGACGTGTCAAACTTTCTCGCTCGAATTGCAACGTTGCGGATACCATTTTTATGAAACGTTACAATGACTTTTTATTATAAACGTTACCGCGAGACGTTTAAATCATTTCATGCAACAGCGAAATGTTTCTGAAACAATAATGTACCGTTACCGCGCGTAACGTTACATTAACAAATGGATACAATGTAACGTTTCAGGAAGGTTGCATGTTTAGCGGGTATAGAATCAGAGAATTTCATAAATCATTTTCCGTTGCGTGGATCCACTGCAAA
Source organism: Trichopria nigra (assembly GCA_030522945.1). Taxonomy (NCBI): domain Eukaryota; kingdom Metazoa; phylum Arthropoda; class Insecta; order Hymenoptera; family Diapriidae; genus Trichopria; species Trichopria nigra. Next base: position 556 of record JAPYZR010002764.1, read on the forward strand.
AATTGCTTTTCATGAAATATCAGTAATAATGAGGAAAGAATCGATAATTTCACAAACAATGGTCAAGATCACATATGTGTAAATATATAGGTATCACTCGCATTTACTTCGTCGCCTTTGTTCTTGCGGATGTCGTTATTTCTGTGGTACTATGATGTGCCTCTGTCACTCATTTACGAGAAAATCATTGTGGAGAATGCTGGAAAATGCTGGCAGGTATCGCGGTATGGGTATCATTCAATGATTGCGAATCTCTCGAGTCCGTTAGCGACGAGGGAACGTCGATTATTTCCCCTCCCGCGCTTTATTCTTCCCAAAATTACCGTTGCCGTGACGAAAGGGGAAAATTGTATCTTCGAGTGCGAGACCCTGATGATGTTCGTGGAACCCGTGCTGCTCATCTATTATTACAACCTCATCGCGTTAATTATAACCTCTCCCTGCGTACATATATGTGTAATGCAATAATTACCCTCCAACTTTTAAACGATGTCTCTAAGGTATATTAAAAAAATGTTGAGGTTTTTTAACTTAACGTTGAGAAAAAAATCAACTGAAATGGTCTCGAAAAAATTGCCATTATTCGGTAATTTTTCATCATTTTTCTTTTTTATCAAAGCTCAGTGAAATACCTCAAAATTGTCTGATATCCTTTATTACAGAAAGTGTCGGTGTAATTTTTTTTTTGCGAGTGGATCCAAATGTAGTTGTAAATCTCTCGCATTTACTATAAGAGTCACTTATAATTTCAGATAGTAAATGTAAAAACATCATAAGAACTTTTTTTATCCGTTTAGATAAAATCCTAGCCTGTGATGAATACTACAACCCTGGTAGAAATGAAAACATTTTTTAGCTAATTCTTAGACAAGTCAGATATTTACCATGTTAAAAGCATAGGAGAAATGGATAGTGTAAGAAATGGACAAATTTCTACTAGGGAAGTAACTCTCACATTAAAAATGGATAAGTAATTGTTTTAAATTGCTGTGACTACTCCCTTTACACCTAATTCCATGTTTGATAACAAACAAAAATTGGCAATTATTAAACATAGAGAATTATAATTTTTTTAGATTTCATCCCCTTGTTTGGGGGTGTTCCAGTTGGAAATAGTTCGAAAAATTATTTCCGACACTTTTTGCTCACATCTAAATATATATGAAATAAAAACAACGATATTCGGCAATTAACGTAAAAAAAAAATGTTTTTTTTTTCCTTTTCATCCCCCAGTTTAAGGGTGTTCCAGTGGATGAAATTTGTTGTCATAATTTTGACACATTCGTCTGGTCAATCACTAAATATTCATGAATTAAAAAAATTGGCAATTTCATTTTAATCCGTTTGTGATATAATTATCGCAACATTTTAACCCCCTTTTTGGCCCCTCGGGAGTGGCTATTGATAAAATATTGCCGTTTTCTTCGGTTTTGGTGTTTATCCAACCTATATTTGTGAAAAAATACGGTAAAATATTTTTTTGAAAATCTTCGAATTTTTCAGACTCATATTTCTAATAGGATTAATTCCTATAGCTCACTCCGACATTCCGTTTCAATTGATTCGTTCGCCTTTCGCATTATTTCTGATAATCGTCTTTCTTCATCTCAATTTATCAGCATCGTGCACTTTCATTCGAGACTTTCGTTCTTTGCCGTAGTCGTTTGTTAATTTACATTTTATATATATATACGTTGTTATATAGCCGTCTCGATTGTTTGTTTTGTTCGCCTCTTTCGTCGATCGCTTTCGTTCGCTCGCTCAATCCGCTTATTTTGCTTAATTGTCCATCTAAAGATAACTCCGATAAAGGATGCAACTATGTAAAATAAGTTGTAAATCTCTCTCTTTATCTCTCTTCTCACTTCCCTATACTCTCTGGTGTCATCTGGATCTTCTCGTTTGATTATACTATACGTTGCTCAGTTATATACCCGCGTGTGTGTGTTCCCAGTCGAAGGAAGAAGTGCCGGTGTGTATCGTAATTCGCAATTTGCCCGAGCATTCACCTTCGGATTCCCGTTAGCCACGTTCCGTTCCGTCATCGCCCATCGCACTCGCTCTCGACTCGCACCGATCGTCGGAACAAATAAAACAAAATTTTGTACACTCCTCGTCCGTGTCGTTGCAGCTTCGCAATCATATCACTTGGCTATAGATCGACTTTCAGACAAGCTTTATCATCTTCCGCGAATCAGCCAATAAGATGGGTGTGCGCGAAACCCAGCATTTCCGCACTCATTTTAGGTAAGTATCACACGACGAGATTTGATCAAACTCCCGAAATGTGAAGATCCTCCAAATCCATCATATTAGTGATTTCGATTAATTAAAGTTGGACGTCTTTTTAAACAATGCCTCTGTGTGCTCGTCGAAATTTCATTATCGATGTGAATTTATAGTGAAAATTTTGCAGATTACCTGCAAAGTACTTCCAAAGTAATAATTCATAGTCGTGCATGATTTTTACTCGTCGGAGTTAAGAATGGGACCATGTAACACGAGTCAAAATGTACATATTCAAAATGACATTTGTAAAATTCATTTGATTTGGATGAAGCTGCTCATGCGTTAGGATATTTTCAAACATACATGTAAATGTAAACAATCATATTTACAAGACCGACACAATGTTATTTTAAAAATTTTGAATCCTGGATAAACTTAGAGGTTAGGTTGTAGAATCATTATAGATTTGAAGAATTAACAAATATTCAAAATAATGGTTCCTTGAATCTTTTTGAAATCCATTACTTTTCTTGAAAGTCAAGAAAATCTCAAAAAGTACAATGAAAAAAAATTACTCTAAACATCTGATGAACAGATGACAGTTTCTTCGAAATAAGCAACAAACTACCTTCAGTAATTCGGTATTTGTGTCGTCGAAACAAAGGATAATAAATAGGGGAACTGTATACTTGGCCAATTATTTCTTCTCTATCTATACTATACAGGGTGTCTCATTTCAATCGCCCCACCGGAATTTTGCGAAATCTAAACCAGATAGGTCAAGGTCATTTCAAGGTCAAGGTGATTTTTTTTAAACGTGATTACCTATACTTTTGACCCCGGATTCGAAAAGAGCTAAATATTTTACGTTCGAAACGATATTTTCAACAAGGTCGAATACAACATGGCAAGGTCGAATGAAGGTAAAATTATTTAACAATTTTCACAAATTTCACCTTCATTAGACCTTTCTGAAAATATGAAAGTAAAATTCCGGGGTCAAAAGTAAAAAAATCACTTTGACCCTGAAATTATACCTTGACAGTTGAGTTCAACGTCAAGCTTCTTGGTAGCACTGGATGCCTCCCTCCATCTCTTTTAACTTTTGTATGGATCATTTTTCTCTATCTGGCTTAGATTGCGCAAAATTCCGGTGGGTCGATAAAAATGAGACACCCTGTATTAGAGTAATTCATTATTACTAAATCTATAAAGTTTTAAAATATTGATATATCACTTCTATTATTGAGAACAATGAATATTGGCTTACATAACCTCCAAATTTTTGTCATGTGTACTATTTACGTAAATCGTTTTCATTACATTCATTAAAAAAGCACGGAAAATCGCAGAGAGTCGTTAGTTGTGAAAATATATATAGGCTTACGTCTAAGTCCTATTAAAAAACAAAAAAAAAAAAAAAAATGAAAGAAACAAGGATAACTGCTCCGAAACTATCCTGTAGGTCCGCAGATTTAATCTTAACTAGAAAGCACGTCGGTTGTTATAGACATTGTGTAGTTGCATTTAGCAAACACGCAAATCCACTAAGGATATATATCGTCCTCACGAATATTTACGTCTCCTTAAATATCGCGAACAAGTCGCCCGTATGTGCATAAGGAGTAGTAGTACTATTATAGAAGATCGTAGTCGCTATGTCCCAGCAAAACCCATGTGGTGTGTATATGGTACACCCATGCACGTGCAATAGAAAGCGTTCCACATTTCTTCGCCAGGAAGTTTTATTATAAAAATCTCCCCTTTAACATCGTCCCCATCTTGGGACGTGGGACTCGCATTCGCCAATTGCATTTCCGCGATACACGTGTAAATTGTGTCCGACACGACGATATATATATACGCTCGCATCTATATAGCCATTTTTTCGGAGGCTCCGAATTAATCTCGCGCCATGCCGTTACTAATTTATTCTGTCTGAAGTACCGATATGCACACGCACACACTTTGCAATTACATGTATATATACGCGGAAACGTGAGAACCGCTTTTCTCTTATCATTGGCTTTGCCATTGTTACTTCAAATTGCTCCGACAGCCCGGTAATCGGAATTGGATTAAAATGGATTAAAAGTTTTAATCCATTCCGATTCGTACTTTGAATTGGTTAAACTGTATTAAAATGGATTAAATAGAGACTATATATATGACATTATAATTATATTTGGTTGCAAACGAGAACGGATAGAATCGGATTTATATCGACGGAAATGAATTCATATTTGGAACTAATTGAATGCATTTTTTAATCCAAAAATATTAATTTCATATTTTATAACCATGAATGTTTATTAATACATTTGAATGCAAATGTACGAATAACAAATTTTTCAGTCTATACATCTAAGAGGAAAAAATGTTGAAAGGAAAAAATGTTGAAAGAAAAAATTTCTTATTTTGAATGAAAAGTGATGTGTGTTTTGTACCGAATGAGAGTGTACTACTGGCATTTTTTATTCGGAAATTTTGATTGAATGGCTATACGAGAATACGTCACTTTTTCGATAATAATATTTTTGGATTCAAATTCAATGAAATACAAATTTCCTTATTCAGAAATATGCATTGATACGCATTATCGGACCGTTTTATCGACCATATTATTTTTAGATTCAAATTGATTGATATATATAAATTTTCATATTAAAAAATCCGCATAGAAAGGCATTGACAGCTCACTTATTTAAGAATATTATTTTTAGATTCACATTTACAGTTTCCAATTCATTTTCTGCATGAATCAGACATGTATTCGCGTGGATTGAAACATTAAATTTTCTATTCGTATGAACAAATAGAAATTGCGGATAAAAATGGATTCGTTTTTCCCAAAGTACAAATTCAAAGACTCTTTATAATTAATGCATTTCAAGCTCGTTTTTTATCCATTTGTGAATGCTGGGAACGTGAAACGTCAGTCGGTCAGTCAGCCAAAACAATTATGTAAAAATGTATGGGTGAGTGTGTGTGTGTATATACAGAAACAATGAAAAATGTGTTATTATTCATGAAATGTTCAATTATTTTAAATTCGCTGCATAAAATGAAATACAAATAACTAAATATTCCATTATCTCAAACAAATATTTTTAGTTGATATATTAACATTTATTTGTACATACTATATATATATATATATATATATATATACAGGGTGTCCCAGAACTGGAGGATATCATTTCAGGAGGCGATTCTTCGTGTAATTTGAAATCAAAAAGTCCTGTACCAAAATTCGATCCGACGCATAGAATTTGAATGGCGAGCAATTGAAGTTTAGGAAAAAAAATTACTGTTTTTGCAATAACTAGGCTCATTTTCAACCTATATTAACGAGTGAGGGCGCATTTTAAAGATTTTTTCACGCCCAACAATTTCCTTTTAAGAGCATATTATCTGAGATGAATATTTCGCTAGTTATAGCCTCATAAAGGGAAAAAATTGCCTTTTTGCGGTTTTTCCCGTCTAACTCATTTCGGTAAATAGTTAGCGAAATATCATATAAACAAAAGTTGTAGAGCTTGAATAGACGAAGAATTTGCACCGTCACACGTTTCGTTTGGATAAAAATTGAGTCCAGGGGAAACGTTACAAATCTCAGCAATTTAGTGAAAAACGCTCTCCATCAATGTCAAATCCGTTTTTCGTCAATTTTTTAAATTGTAATTTTTTTGTGACACATGCAATTACAATTTGGAGTTTATATTTTTAAATATAATATTAATTATATTATAAATTTAAAAAAAATTTAAATTTTAAATAAAAAATCGATTATTCTTTCCTGTATATTTGTTTGTATAAAAAATAGCTTTTCAATCACGTTCAATGTTGGTTTTTCAAGGTATAGCGTACCACCTTATCGATTGAACACTTGAGAGCACCCTTAAATACTAATCCCACTTGGTCGGTAGCATCCGCTGTAAAACTGTTGCATTTACGAGGTTCGATATATTTACGTTTATGTAATAAATGCACGGTGCATTCTCCGGGCGCTAGAGTGGAAAAAGGAAAAGCCCTCTCGTATGCCAGGGGGGGAAATGCATGCGTGGAAATTGCGGCGCTCGTAATAGCCCCCGCTATCATAATGGCATAATGGAACGGAGTGGTTTATCTATTAATTCGACCGCAATTCTGGTAATGTCAACAATACACAAACAAGCGCGCTCGCTCCTACACCGAAAACCGCTTAATGCAAGCACGTATGTACCGCCATTATGCTTTTCCTCGGTGTAATGAACGGCAAAAGTGCGAGATTCGTATAACTTTCTAATCTCACGTTCCGTAATCTGCACGGCGATCAAAATCGAGTACACGCGACAGCTTTGCATTATGCAATCCTATATAAATTTAGCTGCATATCAGCCCTCGCGGCGTAAATTTTACTTTTCTTTTTCTTTCTCTTTTTTCTCGTTTTTTTTTTTTTTTTTTTTTTTTTTTTTAAAGCTGACTAAACTGCTTTCTAAATTTGGCAGGGGTAATCGCGCGCACTTACACACGTCCAATTAATACTGCATTTTTATGGCCGGCCAATCAAAACGAATCAAAACTTTATGCAATAATTAGATTTACGTAATTTCATAACATAATAATAATGCTACGTATGACGTGCATTGGCCGAAAGTTATAAAAACTCTAATTGTTCTCTTTGAATGAATTTTCTTTTACACCACGTTAAAATGTCATTTTCGAAAAATGTTCTATCGTTGCGATACATTGAGAACGATGGTTTTCAGCCAAGAAAAAAATATGTAATTATTTTTAAGAAAACTCGATGCTGTTTCCAATACATTGTTAATGTATTGTTTTTTTATAATTGACTGATAAACATCATTAAGTAGACAATAATTCATCTCTTTAAATCTCTTGGAGTGAAATTTCACTTTACATAGAGTGAATTGTTCTGAGTGACGTTTCACTCTTAATGGAGTGTAATTTTCCCTACTCAATTTAAAATACAGTAAAATTTAACTACAACAAATTTAGAAAAATCTCTAAAGTAATCGGTAAATTAGTAATTAGTACATTGGCTCGTACCATGAAAATCACCAGCAAATTAGAAAAAACAATACTCAATTATATTTCATTGTATATGGTGACCAGTAACAGTATTGCAAAAGTTGATTTCTCGTACAATTTGAAATAATAAAGTAGAATACTAAAATTGTATTCGATTGGTCTTTTAATTAAAACAAATTATTATTAATTGGCCTCTGCGGCCTATTTAAATGCATTGCGTCGAGGGGCCATAATCGGACATATAATATGCCATTCTATCATTGATTTCGTTATTGGCCCCTCGTGCGAGTGTATTTACATCTTCCCGAGGGCCAACTAAAAATAATTCGACATAAATAAATTAGTAATATTATATTTGTTTTGCTTAAAATTGTTCGAAAAATGACTTATTATTAAAATTACAATATTGTTCACTAATTGAACACAATGTATATATATAAAAATTTGAAATAAGATTCAATTATTTAACAATTTCTATTTACAACTGAACTTTTCTTCTAAAAAAATAGTAGTAAAATCGAGGGATTCTTGAGATCAAATTCTCTATGACTTCGATAAGCAAATTTTTAATATTTTACAAGCTTACGTCCGTTGTAGCGATTTGTTTAAGTATTTGTTTTATAGTATTGTTTTTTCATGATTTTTTAATAATCGTACAGAGATATAATTTTGAAAAATTCATATCTTGGCAATTTTTATTTGTATTTTTTTTATAAATACATATATGTACACACACACACACACACACACACATTATTATATGTATTATATTCTATATTATTATTATTATTATTATTATCATGTATTAAATTATTATCTACATTTATATGAAAAATATATTTTTTTTAACTTTTGATGTACAAGTTTTATATTTCATTTCATAAATTTATGGTTTTCAAGAAAATATATTAATTATTCCATAGTATGTATACATGTAACTATAGAATCTAAACAATTTCGTATTACAGAAATGATTCAAGCATGGGAATCAGAGATATGTTGTACATCATTAACTTTTAAAAAGTGCATATAAGAAAGTTTTTAATTCTTATGCAATAGCTCGAAAGTTATAACAAGAGATCGTAATATAACAGCAAAAAAGAATTAACTTACATAAAACGCAATATAACGCAATCGACTTTTTAAGCACGGCCTTATTAAATTCCACGAAACGCGCTTTTTGTTTTCACTTTTATCGGCTTTTCTATAGTTACACTTTACTGTATTTAACCTGTATTAATCATCAAATTATCGAGTATTAAATTTTTTTTAACATTTATGGACGTTTTTGAACGAGCCGTCAACATAATTGATAATATGGCTCTTAATTTAGTGAGCGGATACAATAATTACATTTTACGGTTAGCTAATTCAGATCATAACTTTAATTAGGGTTATTATCATTATTACGAGTGATAAACAAAACAATGAATTAGGTTTAATTAATATTTTGTATTTTCCGTGTGATATAAGTTTATTTGATTATTTTTCACGCTTGTAATTATTTTTCTTAGTTTTTTTTATAAAAGTACCTAATATTTGTCAATTTCTGGATTGTTCGTTGTTTTATTTGTGTTTTTATTGCATATAATTGATAAATAGATTTTCACGATAACACCACGAATCATTTGCAACTTTAAAACAATGTAGAATACTGAAATATAAACATAGAAAATTTTTCTTCTACATTTTACCATACCAGAGGTGACATTTTTAGGACAGACTTTCGTCATGAGAAAAATTGCCATTATTTATGGTAAAAGTTACAAATTTTTGAAATTGTTACTTGAGTATGGTAAAAATTGCCATTAAAATGGCAATTTTTATCATGACTAAAGTCTGTCCTGAAAGTGCCATTTTTGGTAAAATTTACATCAAGAAACTTTTTCTCCGTGTATAATTTTCTATAGAGTAACTAAACCTGCAACTATCAGAAATTAGAAATAAAAAAAAATTAATTCAAATATTTATTTTATTTTTAGGCATTCAACATGCCTAAAAGTAACAAAAAATTGTGTTATACTTTTTATAATCTATAAAAAATTTTCCTTTTCTTTATCCTAGTGGCGCGACTCACTTTTAATTTAATTATGTAATTTAATTATAGATATGCATATATTCATTTTTTTTTCTGGGTTAACATTCGAGATAGTCTATCTCAATCGATTTTGTTAGTTGACAGGATATTTGGACTTCTCTGCACTGGCTATCGATCATTGGTGCTTCAATGTGTATGAATATTGTCGGGGTGTTCCTAAAAAAAAAAAAAAAAAAAAACAGTCGAACACTTCCTTAAGCTCTTCGAAGGCATAATTTTTTAGTAGTTCCAAAATACATTATGTTCGAAAAATATTAAGAAATCTTTTATATGCATTTATCCTTTTAATACGTAATATTGTACATAAAAAAATTAAAGAATTTTAAGAACGAGTGGATTTGGAGCTCGAATTTTTGTATGGAAATTCGGCAATACACATATATGTACGAGTTTTGCACTTCGGCACATGGACGTAGCGATATATCTATATCTATCAAATCGATGTTGCAGAAGGACACAAGGTCCTCCGGGTGGTTCGCTTTAAAAGCGTTACATTCTTGCAATTCGCGAGCATGTGCAGACGTAAAAAAGCAATTCTGAAAGGACAAATTACCTGCTAAAAAAATGATGCCAAAGCTGTAACTCGTATATTTTTTTTCCCCGAGTTTAGTTTTGCTCTTTTTACAGTACCAATTTCTCCTTTTTAAACACTATATACGTGAAAAATTTTAATTTTTTATTATTACAATTTTTACCCTTAAAAGCTTTCATTCTTCCATCGATCTTCCATAATATAGGACGGAAGAATTTTAAATGACTGAAATTATCTCCGCAAAGGTTTTTTTTTTCATTTATATTCTTTGCGTCTCAACTATATATATAAGTGTGTGTGTGTGTGTGTGTGTGTGTGTTCGTATACCTATACTATATCAGCCTAATGTGGTTTAGGTCGTAGACGGCATTTCCGTATTATCGATCGATCTATGGCGTTAAGTTTTTTATTCGCGGCCTTGCGGGAGCTTGCACCAGACGTCTGCCAGTAGTCTGACACCAGCGGTGCGAATTAATCAGCCCTGATGTACGTGTGTTTACGCGCGCGCGTTATATGCAATATTCACCTCTGTGGCTTCCTATTTCTAGACGCGATTGCATCGAATATTGATGCTTTTGCGGTTTTGCCTTTAGACCCAGAAAAATCGGATATATACGTCCGCTCTAAATTTGTTGGAGTGAAATTCCACTCCTTTATGGCATTTCACTCTGTTTGGAGTCTAAATTCTCCGACTCACTTCACCGTAGACTGAAATATCACTCTTAAAGAGTGAAAATGCACTCTTTTGAAGAGTAACGCAATTTTCATTCTTTAAGAGTGAAATTTCACTCTATGAAATTTAGAGAGTCGGTTTACGACGTCTGAACTATTTTAATTTTTTCATGGACTTATACAAATCACAATTTTTTTGTAAAAATTTTGTCTACAAAAGAATCACACTTTTGTCTCACATTGCGTCATTTTTTTTTGAGCTTTTAACATCGCAATTAGCAAAATTGTCTAAAAATTAGATAAAAACTGATTTCATATGTTTTAGTTCGCTCCATTCTTTATTATCTTTGATCATTGTTATATGAACAATATTAATTATTAATATTATTAATCTTCATTCAGTCCATTGATTTCATTAATTTATTATAATTTGGGTCAAATTATAACTACTATATGTATATATATACTAAAATTCATTGGTTCATTTGTCCAAGAATGTTTTTCAGAATTATCTTAACTTATTACTTACATTTCATAGTTTTAACTGCACTCTGAATTCAAAACAATGAAAATGTCCCAAATCAGTTATAATTTACAGATTTGCAGTAGTTTTTACTGCTTTGAATTCAGGAAATGTTATTCAATTCAACATTTTTGTTATCATTTTATATATTTTGATATACAGCAGTTATGTATTTTATTATCTGTACTTCCCTTTGTTATTCTATAAATCCATTCATTTTGATTCGCAATTGTATTTACACTATAATAGAATGAGACTAAGAATTACAACTGTTTGGCAAATCCCTACTTAGAGAACCATTTCAAAAGTAGAACCTAACCTACAAAGTAAAATAGTACGATTGTAAAATTATTGGAACCTTTCTTCATAATTTGAGGTCTGACAATGCCATTCTATATTGATATATGATTCCTCAGAAAATCCCACGGTAAAATCGTTCAAAAATTGAACGAAAATTTTTGGAAAAATAAAAGTGAAATGTTTAAATTGTCTTTCTTTATTTTCTATATTCCCATTCAATTCTCATCCAATACCACTGTTAGTTGGTTTAAGAATCGCGTAAAATTACACAACCGGAGCCTAAATTTTGAAAAAAATTGGTTTACCATTTTAAAGGTGTACTATTTTACTTTCTTGGCTACGTCGGTATTGGCTTTAAGTCATATTCCAAGATATCCGTGATAATTTGTAAAACAAAACAAGTAGTTTATATGAGTTTGAGGAAAACTGTATAGGGATAAATTAATCGATAGATCTATTTGTATTGTATAAAATATATATAACAATTTGTAATGACAGCATTGGGAAAATAGGAACAAATACATATTATCAATTAGAGCGTAGCCGAACGAATGCATATATTATACGTCGAATCCAAGATGATTATGCTTGTCCTTATCAGCAACATTAATTAGTAGTTTTAAAAGTGTGTTATTAAAGACCGGATTTATTGTGCCTAACATTTTTCTGCATTTTTGTATGAATGAAATGAACGAAAATATTTGCATTTCCCCAACGAATTTCTTATTTCCGCCTAGATTTTATATAGGTATAAATATGATAGTGAAAATGACCGCAAATTCTGCCTCGGTTAGTCTAAAAAATACCAGATATGATTATTTCTATAAAACATTCATTCTTAGGTTAAAATAAAGTAGCACATTAAAATTCGTCTACATGGAACGAAAATATAAAGCGCAATGAAAAATAAAAAATAATTTAGCAGTACTATTTAATGAAAATGACAATTTAATATATAATAATTATTATGAACCATTTGCTAAATTGAAAGTATTAGGAAATACAAGTTGGACAGAGTACAGGAAAATAATAATGTCCATTGTATTGGCAGCGAAGAATGTTATCAGGAATAGGAATCAGAGGAATCCTTAAAAGCAGAGGAGGGTCTTGAAGAATCAGGAGAAGAATATGAAGAATTTGTAGATGATTGTGGCGAAGTAAATAATGACAATGACAATAACATCAATGATATTATCCATGGAAATAGTTATAGTGATAAAAATATTGACTGTGATAATGATAATTATGATAATGATGACAGTAATGACAATACTGATGAACAAGAACAAGCTGTGAAGAAATATTATTAATAAATTACGTGAGTTTTTCGTGGTTTTTAATCTATGCCGTTTTTCCTAGATAAAAACCGGATATATTCTACTTAGATCATGTAATAAATTAGCACTACACCAAGTTCTACTATTTGGATAAATCGTTAATTATTGACATGCTTATAAATTTTTCACATTATTTAATAAAAAGAGTTGTTGCTAACTCAATTAACAATAATTAACTAGTAGAATCAATGATATTTTTATCAATTATTGTAAGTAAAGTTCCAAATTTTGAATTCAATCATGAATCGTTACTATAATGTTTAACCGCAATTAAAAAAAAAGGATAACATGTTTTGTTCTAATATATATTTTCTCAATGTACTTCTATATATAAGAATAATACATTATTATTATTCAAGAAAATATATTCTTCAAATTGGCGATAATAAAAAATAATAACACAAATTCGTTGGTTAATTTAAGTTACTTTGAAATCTGCTTATTATTAGGGACTATATATATTCCGACTGTAAATTAACAAACGAACAAACAAATAAATAAATATACATTTTAAGATACATTTTTCTCAGAATTTGTAGAAAACAAAATCATTCTTCAATTATGCCAATCTCTGAGATTGTATATATATGGTAAATTCTTAACATTGTCCCTAACTTCTTTTCTAACTTACTAAAATTTCGTTAAAACTCGCGTTTAAGACTATAATGCAAAAACGTAGGCAGTGACTATTAACATTGTACGACTGGTATAAATAGCAACCTTACTTCAATATTGCTTCAATGATTAGTGTATAAAGGTTGTGGCTGTACACTCGTGTAACCTTCCTATGGCATTGTTCATTCTACGTTCAGTATTGATATTAAGACGTGATATTTGATATTGGATATATATTCGGCTTTGGGATTTATTTCACTATGGGACTATGCTTTTATAAAAGTCTTTGAGTATAGTAATCGTGATGAACATCTACAAACACTGTATCATATTTTTTATGTAAATAATTACGCTTCTTCCTCTCCCAAATGCTCAAGGCGAATTTTTTGCAGTGAATTTAATTTAATTTAATCTATCTCAATAAACGAAAAACTATTGAAAATATTTGAATTCATATTTATATCCGATTAAAATTGCATTCGAAATGCACTCGTTTCGTCATTCTTTTATCCTTATTTTTTCCATTTTGAATAATTTTAAATCCAAGAATTATCTACTTAAATTATGAATGTATTTCAATCCAATTTTATAAATAAGCAATATTACGTTTGAATACCTGCAAGTCCATAAATAATAAAATCTAAAAATTCATAATAAAATTAGTACTTCTTAATCATTTTAAGTATATTTGAATCCAATGAGAAATTCATAAATTGAAAACATCTTTATAAATATAAACAATATGTATTAAAAAGCATTTAAATATAAAAAAGAATACATCATTAAAATTGAGGGACAAATATAGAATTCAAATGCATATATAGAAATGTATTAAAATCTATCGAATTCTGAATTCATTTAAATCTACTTTGTTTACTGAGTTCGAAGATGAACTTAACCTATAAATATATAGACCATACAGCATGGATTGATATAACCTTGAAATTTTTGACGACTTTCATTTATGTTAATATAAATTAGTATTAATGAATTATATTCAATCCCATATTAGAAGAATTCAAAGAATCAAATTGAACACGTATAGATTCCTCATAACGATTTAATCCTTTTTTTTTTATTTGTTGGTATTTACATGTATACACTCGTGCGAAAAGTGGATCTTTGTGACATCCAATGAGGACGGACCACACAGCGTGCTCCAATCGAATGAAAATGAAAATTCATAAGAATAGACAAAACTTTGTTGCGAAAAGGAAAGTCCTATACACAATGCGTTACATTATTTCTTACTCAAGTTACGCCACTCGCATCACATCATATACTTTGTTATGTATAATATTATATCTTCCAATTTGATTAAAAACCACTTTTTTCACATTTCATTGGTCAATGCTTAGATATATATCCACGAAATCAATATTAACAGGCTCAGATAGGTACGCTATACGTAATTATTCCGTGTATCTGATAGTTGGGCAAAAAAAAAGACAGCCACTGGTACCCGAGCGCTGATATGAGTTCAGAGAGCACTGACTACATTGTATTCCATAATTACATTTACGTAAGATGCTTTCGAGTTTAACTGCTCGATTTAAGCGGCATCTGGCGTACGTTACCTCTAAACGGCGTATCATCGATAAACACATGATCGATTTAAATATATATATATATATATATATTAATGCCAATATCGTACGCAACAATATGCGGATTTCGTTTTATAAGAGCAGCATCACTCCGATGGCATAATATATATATATGTATGCATATAGCATCCACTGAATTATTTACGATTACGTGAATTTATTGTAATTCACAGATAGCATTTTTCCAGGCTCAAAGTGATCTCGCTATTGTTCCTGGATTACGACACGACTTTCGAGCCGTGTAAAAATGCGGTGAAGGGGAAAGGTGATCCCGAATGACTATGCATGTTTCGCTAAGCGCTATCGGGAGATCGAATTCTTCAACTGTTCACAGAGGGAGGATCTTGTCGAAGAAAGGATCGCTTTTATAAATGTACGCGGAATGGCTTCAACTTTCTATAATACGTTTTTATCGCCTATATACGACGCGACGCGACCCGCGGAGCCGTGGAAAATAGAGGGGAATTTTTTTTTTTTTTTTTATTCGCGAGTGCTTTTTCGGATGAAATATTATACCTGTATTCTCTCTCTCTCTCTCTCTCTCTATATATATATATATATATACAGATGCAGTTTGATAAAAAGAGTTGCGGAAAAAGCATGTAAGTTAAGTTGAAAAACGCCTCTGTGTCGTTATGGTACTCCTATCACTTCTGAATGAAACAAAAATCCTTGTTTTACGTCACGTCATATATTTACATTCCCCTTTCAACTAGTTTCCCACCTGATGATTGAAAATTCATTGAACAAGAATTTTAATTGGTTATCATTTTATTTGAAGAAGTATATATAAAATATCTATTTTTTAGAAGAATTTTTTCTTGGAATTTTCAGAAGAATTGTTTGAACTTTTAGAAATTTCGTTAAATTTCATGCTGTTTTAATGCACACTAATACATGAACATCTATCTGTAATTAACCTGACATTTATCAGGTAGATTTGAATTAAATTTTATGCAATTTTCATCAAATTTAATGACAATTTATAGAAATTTTAAGAGACGCATCCGTGAAATTGCAGTACAGAAATCAAAATAATTGACTTCGTGTTATTAATTTCAATCTTATTATTATAGATAATTGTAAAAGATTGAATAAATTAATCTTCACCAGCATAACATTTTACGTATGCTTGCTTTAGAAGCGTAGAATGCGTATATGTTCCATATATATTACACGTTGTTTACTCCAATGTTTAAAAAAATTAATGAAATTTCACATTAAAAGTAACGTAAGCATCAGGCGTATAAAATCATATTTAATGTCTTCCATTGAAATTTGATACATCAGATTCATAAATTTTAATTAAATGATACGCATTAACTATTTTTTACACAT
This sequence comes from Trichopria nigra, assembly GCA_030522945.1. Classification (NCBI taxonomy): domain Eukaryota; kingdom Metazoa; phylum Arthropoda; class Insecta; order Hymenoptera; family Diapriidae; genus Trichopria; species Trichopria nigra. The sequence continues at coordinate 16,842 of JAPYZR010002764.1, forward strand.
TTCAGTAAAACTATACCATCACCATGAATATGTGGAAGCGCAAATGTGCCAAGCTTGCCATATACGAATTCAGGCATTTCAATTAAATTGTGTGTGCTTGTGCGCATCAAAACAGAGCATGGAATTATTTTTTACATTTCATACACATTTTATTCAATTTTTCTTTTAAGGGTAGGAATGAAATAAGTTCATTAATTTAGTTTTATACATTTTATAAATAAGCTATTTTATTTTGTGTATTTTGTTTCACGTATAAAAATTGTAATATTGCTCTTTTCTCGCAATACACACACGTGAATTTCGTTAAATAAAAAGGAACACAGATACGATTGCAAATCAATTATATATTATAAATAATCACTTTTACACATATCTATTCTTTTAATCTATCACCCGATCATTCAATGCGCCATATAATTTAAGATATTTTACTTTAGCGATA
>JAPYZR010002765.1:0-28861 GCA_030522945.1 Trichopria nigra
TAGATTTCCACCAAAAAATTCCCAAAATTGAAGAATCGGAAAAATTTTTGTTGGTAAATTCAATACTTCGCCGCCTTGCGTCAGGCGAAGTAATTATGATGATATTTTATTCAATTATGCTCTAATAGTTTGTTTTTCACCTGCATAAACAAATGAACTTATCACGTATAATTACAAAATTTTGTACGAATTGTAAATTGTTACTTGTCTTATTTTAATCAAATCCCATGATATTCATTCTACAAAAAAAAAAAAAAAAAAAATTTAATCGCCGGGTGACAAAGAAGTATACCTTTTACCTTCCGCGGGAACAGGGCGCCGCCTGGTCAGCCGCCCCGTCCCTCCCACCCGGATCGCCGCTCCGCCGGCAAGGCGCTTCTAATTAGGTGCAGTGATTCAGCCTGATTTTTATTTCACCCATTTTCGCTCGCCGACTAATGACACCGCGTACTGAAGGGCAGGGGTCTAAAGGGGGCGAGAGGCGGGGGGTTAGGTCCGTCGGTTTGTCGGTTGGCCGGGGCTTATCTCGTCTTCCGGGGGTTGCGCGCGCTCGTACTGCTGAGAGCGCTGAGATCGCGTCTCTCAGTCTCGCAGCATCCTCGCTCGGGTCCATTTGCTCGCGGTACGCGGAAAACGCATGCCTTCGCAGGCACTCCGGCATCTCAGTGATCTCCACCACTACTGATTCGATACGTGTTCAATCAGTATCTGTCTCGGTCGTATTCGTAATATCGGGTCTTTGGTATTTTTTTTTTTTTTTTTTGCTACTTTCCATTGTATAGTGGACTACTGCAAAGAAACTATGACCTTCGCGAAAAAAGTTTACCGATAATGAAGAGGTTGTGACGAATGAGAATAACGTGTGCTACGTGGTTCTCTGGAGTATGAGGAATAACGCGTGACTCGGTAAGCAGCTGCACCAACATGTTTACACTTTCACGTTGTTGTCGGAAGGTTTGTTGGGGAATTGGCTGTGTGCAATAATGTTTTAATGTCGACAGCAGCCACCCCAAGATTCGAGAAATAAATAATTGACGGGAATTTATAATGAATTCTCCAGTGATCTTGCTGCGGCAAATGTTTCGGCGCGCCATATGAATTATTCGTTTCCCTTGCAACGATTGTTGCGAAACAGCGGCTGCGATATTGCGAAATATCATTTGCTATTTCATAACGCTGCTTTAATTCACGTAGTGAGATTTATGACGCAATCGTATAATGGATCAGGAAACGGTATTCTGCGGAATGAAAAATTCCATGTGCTTATAGTTGGAGCTTACCACTGTTGAAAATATATTGAAATGCATAAAAGTACAAGGGTACATCGACGATAAGATAACAACGTTACGGAATATATCAATAGTGGTATTATAGCAGCAACTATATACATACTTAGGTATATTGTGTGCGGGCAATTTATAATATGTATAGTTATTACGCAGCAATTGGACGAATTTTTTGGAGTCTGACATATTCGAGTTATTTTCCAATACATAGAAAATGTATTAACAATTCTTTTTTTTTAAATTTATTTATTTAAAGTCGCATCAACACCTTAACAATTCTTGTTACTTATAAATTGATATCTATCGTTAGATTGAAAATGTTTGGCAATTGGAAGGTATTTGCAACAATTAATGGACATTGCCCGTTTTATCGTAAAGTTATTATTTGTGCAAAGAAATGTATTAATAAATAATTGTTTATATTTTATACCTACATTATAAATATGAAGGGTAATCCATAAACCTTTAACTTTAAGCCTCAAAAAGACTTATTTTTTTAAAGAACAACATTGTCCTTTAACATATGTATTCACACATATATATGCAAAATAATACTTCCCATTCGTGCATGGTACTCAATGACGTTATAGGGTGGTCTCAACATTATCCTTATAGTAAACAGTCTATGTATAATACATTCAATGCATTAGATATGGATGCAACTCGGCACTTGAAGGTGTTTGAGGACGCTGATCATGAATCATAAGCAATATTCACAATTCAAGTTCCTACTCAAAATGATGCATTTAACATAGTGCACGGAAATATAAAAGTTTAAACCAGCATTGTATTATTTGTAAAAGAAGTATGTATATGAGTGATAACTCAATTTATTTACTTTTCCATACGTAATGCATTCGTCATTTATAATAATATCTTTTATTTTCTGAAAATGAGAAAATGAGATTTTTTCAAACCTCCATATCTTCTTATCTTAGGTAGGCATATATATACATAACATTCATATTGTTGTTTTTACATTTATTTATCCAACTTTTTTACTGTTCAGAAAATAATTAAGTTTCAGGGCGTTAACATGTACCAGAACAAAGTTTAATAATTTTTAAGCAAGTTTCTAATTTCAAACGATTGTAGCAAGCTCAGACGTATATCAATTTACTTTACATCACTCACATATATAACTTTTAAGTAACAGAAGCTCAATGCCAACAAATATTAAAAATACTTCAGAAACATCCCTGATAGAAAATAGGACCAATTTATAGCCATTTTTTCTGGACTCCAATACTATTTTAACATAGAGGCCAGAAAAATAGTTTCCTTTTTTTATATTACTATACTTTATGAAAAAGTTAAAAGTTTCATGGATTTGCTCATGTAGAGAATGTAATATCTGTACATATTTAAACCTATTAAGTTGTAATACTTCAATGTCCGGTTTGCATTGTATTATTTTTGGGCAAGTATACGGAAGACATATGGTCATCATAAAGTCAGGATTTCCGATTTCGGACGTAAAGTGTGTCAGTTTTTTTTTACATCGTATCATATGCAGTATATATAATGTACAGTGTAATACACAGTATATAATCACTTAATCATTTTTTAAAATGGGTAGAAAAATGTAAGATTGCAAGAAAAGAAAAACGCTTAAAAATACTCTACATATCTTTCACGCATATGCATATATATGTGAGTACATACGCCGAAACGTTCGCGGTACTTGTGTAAATAATTTATTCAATGGCAAATTTACGATTCGCATGCTCTAAACTCTTTAACGTGCAATACATACACACATACGTGAATTTACAAAAATTTACAAACATATGTAAATCATAGGAGTATCATTGAATGGACATTGATTAGAAATGTTTTATCACTGATTTAAGACAATATGTGCTGTATCGTATTTGTTTACTGTTGTTTAAAGTTACCGTAGATACGCAATAGTAGATTACATAATAATTAGATCAGTCAGTTTGTACTTGTTGCTGATGTAAGGTTTTTTAAAGCAACGTACGTGGATACCGGCGTTGAGTATTTCCTTTTGTGGTTCCATTGAAAAATCCAAGCTTCCAGTTGTTGCGTTAGAAAAATAAAAAAAAGTTTTCAGACGAATGCATTATATAAATATTTACCTTCTATATATGACTAAAGATAAATAAATAATTATGATAGTTAAGTTGGTTTTAAAGATGTAATACATAAATTATAATTTATTCTTATCATTAACAAAATAATAGGTGCTCTCTTAAAGCACACCTAACAAACGAAAAAGTATTGAGACGAATTCGATTCGTATTTTCCAGTTTCGATTTTTTACAATGTGTGTTTTTTGATTTGAGTTAATTCGTGAGAAGATAAAGGCAAGATAATCTATAAATATTTGACGTAAAGTACAACATTTTTTCAGCTGACCATATAAGTCAATACTCATTATATTACAAAAAAATCTAACATGCATTCGCATTTTCATTAACACCTCTAGATATATTTGAAAATAACTTTTACCGGATAATTGGAATCATGATAAACTTTACAATTAAATTAAATTAATTCTTTACAAAATATAACGTGTACATATTCATAAATGTAATATATATGTATATTTATTGATGTTTTCCATAACAGCACCGAACCTTACAGCAAGGTTAAGTAATGTTGCTATAAGGTTGACAACCTTATGGCAACATTACATAACCTTGTCATAAGGTTCGGTGCTATCATTACATAACCTTGTCATAAGGTTCGGTGCTATTATAGGGTTTGTTATAGAAAATAAATTTAAGAAAAAATACAAGTTAAACATTTTGAAGATGCTTAAAATTATTATTGACAATATAATAGTCTGTTTTTTCTTATTTATTTTATTAGATTAATTAATTATATCAAACTTCATCAAATATCTATAAGAGAAAACAATCTACGGAGCGGCTGCAGTCAAAGTGCGATTAGTAGCGAAGCGCGAAATCCCGAAACTCAATTTTGCAATGGGGTCCCGAGGGCTGCGAAAGACTCCTGAAGTTGATGGCCGGAGGCCGCAGAAAATAAATTCTACGAATGTTCATTTATATATATGAACAGGAAATATATTTATATATATATAAGTAGCGTATCAGTTCAATAATACCTATGACGATTATGCTTTTGAAAACAACATTGTTAATTTTCCATCCACTAAACTGATGGAAATGAATGACGACGATAGCGAAATATTTAGAGTGAAATCTGAAAATTTCAAGTTTGTTCATTTCAAAAATACATTATTTAAAATTGTAGGATATATACAATTTATTGAAAATTATTTTTTAGTATAGTGTTATCTAGAATAGTCAACTAGATAATGAAAATAATTTATTATATTTTCACATTCAATATTCATTAGTCGTCTCTTTATTTATGATTTATTAAATTCGTTGGTCAATTTCAATAATTGGTTAAACATTTTCATTTATAATTCATAGAAAATTTACAATAATTATGTATTCCTGGATAGAAAATGGCTCAAGTAAATATGCCAATAAATAAAATATTTTTCAATTTCTATTACATACATCAAACATACGTCAAGACCAATAATGAATAATTAATTAATAATAAATAATATCTTATCATAATTTAAATGGTGTATAAATTAATTTTATAAGTACGATTTAAAGAAAGAAAAAATTAAAAGTATTTGCATATTCTTAAAACTTCCCGCAGGGACAATTGAACCCCTTCTACAGAAAAATATATGTTTCATTGTTTTTAAAGTGAAATTTTACTCTTTTTAGAAGGAAATCCTAAATTTGTCACTTTTAAAATAATGTGTAATTTTTTGAGCCCCAGAAATCACGTGCAATATTTAACGTTCGTATATTTTACGTGTCATAATTTAAAAGTGCAATAATTCTCATCGAAGTGTGATTCAATTAATGTAATTAATAAATGTAATCCATTATTTACATTCCATAAATCCGATTAAATTCTGATTGTTGACTCCATTCTACTTAATATTTGCAATTCCACTCCATTTTATTTGCACTCCATTTTACTTAAAAAGTGCAATAATTCTCATCGAAGTGTGATTCAATTAATGTAATTAATAAATGTAATCCGTTAATATTTTACATCGGATATAGGTATGTTCCATGAGCAAGTTGTATACACGAAAAAAAAGTATCGTTAGTACAACCATATTATCGTTGACACAACCATGCTTCTGGTTGAGACGACAATTTTTATAGTTGGTACAGTCATAGTATGGTTGCTCCAAAAATACTCTTTTTTCGGTATACGATCAGGAGGCAGCAGGACTCATTTGCCCTTCTAGATGCCCTGCGTTTGTGTTACTTACACAGTGTCCACCAGATCATATGGAACTAATACAAGCTACTTCTAGAACATAATATTATTACGAAATATACATAAGTTTTATAACAATGAAGAAGAGGAGTTATATAGTGAACCTTTCATTTTATCCTTTGCATATCTATCGTTATATTGCGAATTATCACTTACGGCACGTGGATGCGTATTACTACGGTACATTAGGTTAAGAAAACGTTGTCTTAAAATGGGGAGAAGATGAAAATTAATAGCATGCTTTGTGTTTAAAAATTGAATTAATGAACTGTAAAATACATTTAAAAAATAGCCCGTAAAGTCTCTCGATTAATAATTATCATTTTCCTCTCTTAGCGATCGTTTTCCCGGTTGATAGTTAACGCATATTACACTCGCGCCTGTTGCTGGTAAATTGCACTTCGTACTGAACCATACCGCGCGATAAGGCCGAAAGATTATTTTGTAATTACATTTTGGCTATAAAGCGAGATAATTAAAACAACCTCCTTTCCACTTGTTTTGTTACGTCCGCGTCCGTGTCTCGATCGCGTAAATCTGCTCTACATATACATTTTATCGGTGACAATGAAGGAAGTATTAATAAGCGTTTTTACTCAGTGATCTTGTAAAATGTTTGATAATATGCAAAATCTTCTTAAATGTTAATGAATAATATTTCTTTTTTATATAGAACTTTTATCTGGTGCTTTTATATACCATGTAAAAATAAATACTTGAATAGATTACGTCTTAAATTTGATGCCAATGTGAAGAAAGCTTGTTTACATTATTACACCTTCCTTTCAGTCAATTTTTTTGCTTAATTCAAGATTTCAGTCGCATTTCTTTGCTGAATTTAAGTACTTCTTTTTACAGTGAAGTTTATAATTATCTAATATATACTTGATAAGTTTCATTATCATTATCAGTTTAGGCGTACAATTGAAATACGCATCAAATACAATAAAGAGACAACATTTTGATGTTGATGAATAATATATTTTTTATTATATTGCACCAAATTGCAGTAAATATGTCTTGAATTTCTGTTTTAATTCATCAATACTCAAAATACCCAAAATCAACCACAGCCTTATTTTAAAAATTAAAAAAAAAAAACATATGTGTAATCGATAGACCATTCCGATAATATTTGGTTATACTCAGAGAAAATATATTATCAGTGGATTCTTGATGATAAGCAGCCTGTGCCGCAGCACTGGCACAATACATATTTAAAATAATGGCAATCCCACATTTCTATAGAGCTTTATAATAGAGTGAAATGTTATAATCACCATAAATAGCAATGTAGAAGAAAACAGAAAAAAAGTGACAGAAAATGATGAACTCCTTTGCTTACATCGCCCTTTACTTATTCTCAATAAAAACGTGCTTTTCAATTGTTATCAATGTTCTTCCCTTCGCATGAGAATCCTGGGCTATAAAGAGCTCGGCCACCACTGTGTCAGCGCCTTACTGCCTTTCTGTCTTTTCCCAGATGTCTCGCATCGGTGCACTGCCACTCCCAATATCTCTTTAAATCCTTGTCACCGTGGGCATGAACGACGAAGGCAATAAAATCTCCTTGTCGTTGGAAATGTTCGTGAACAGTGTCGAGATGCTATCCCCGTCAGGTGGTCGAAAGCCCGGAAAATACGCATCTCCTCGTAGTGTATCCATCGCATGAATAACGTCAAAAAAAAAGGTATTTTAAAATTCGTCTTTCGTGCCCACGAACGCGTCATTTTCTATGTGCGTTGCGGTAACGTATCTCGCGTTAGGAATGCGCTTCTCCATATTCACCGTGAACGTCGGACGAGAAAAAGCTCTTCATACGCCTGGGAGATACTCAGGTGCCCAGGTTCGCGAAATATACTACTTCTTGTGCAAGCGCGGGCTTTAATAAATTTCGAGTATGCCGCAGCGAAATTCTGGCTTACGCGGTGTATTTATTGTTAGTCAGTGATGGTTTCGAAGCCTCAGGTCGGAAAGGCACGTGAAGCACGTTGCATGATCAGTTTATTATTCAAATTGGATGTCTTCATTCTTGTGCATGAACATTATTCTGCAGAATACTTCGGATATTGCTTCGAGGGTCAAGCATTCATTATCTTGTTTTACTGATACTTATCATTTATCAATTGCTGATAATTATTTATTTTTATTGTATTCAAAATTGCCCATGATCGCAATATTTTACGATATTTTATCTATCAGTCCTAACGACAATAATTTTATTAGTTGTTATTCATCAAATTGTCATATAAAAACGGTGAAAATCCCAATACTGACCGGAAGCAATGCAGATATTATGGTGAGAATATTTTTACATTTTTTGATTGCTGAACGAAGTTTCAGAAGTTTTAATCAAGTTTGGTAGTGTACTGACCCGAATCATCAAGGTATCGTATTACAATGATGAATCAAAAAGTATGTTTGCTCCAATCTGTGCTTGAAAATCATAGACAAGTCGTGAAAAAATTTGTATTTCATTTGTGTTTTACTTATTTTATGGAAAAAAAGAAAAGTAAAATTTTGACAATTTCAGGGGAAATAGATAAATAACAGATGTATGTATATTTTTTGACAATTTTCGTTGAACCTCAACGTTTTGAACTTCATCATCATCTCGGTGGTATACTCAATGTACATGATGTCTTCATTAATGCGAAATTACGATAAACTGACATTTATTTTGATAGGTAAACATACGAAAACTTTACAGTTGTGAATAAAATGAGAAAACAGTAGAGAAAATTTTAATCGATCAGTGAATTAGATTATTATACTAAAAGTGAAAATAATATTTAACAATAATAAAAGCATATTATGGATAATTAAAGTGTAATAATTAATAACAAGGCAATTTAATTAATAACAATCAATTAACTCGACGTAAAGACTGGGCTTTTAAAACGTCATCAATCAACGGCTATACAATATTTTATGAATAATGTACTTGTTAAAATAAAATATTTCTAAATATAATTATTCGACTTATCACATAAGATATATAGTGCTATAAGACAAGATCTCGTGAAAGGAAATCTTGGGGATGACAAAATGTTGAATTAAAGCAATAAAAAAGACATTATTTTTAAGGGCCCGAAAGTGGGGGAAGGGGAATGTTAAAAAGCGAGAAAAACAATTATGAATAAATATCTTTTTAGAAATGGATTTCACGTCATAATGCTACCGGGTGAAGTAATGTGATAAAGATATATATGTCAATTAGAAATGGGTAAAATAAATCATTAAATTTAATCTTAATTAAATCTTATGTTATCGTAGAAGAAATATTTCGATAATTTATTATTTTTATTACTTTAAAGAATTAAAGTTAATATTACTAAATTGCAGATAAAATTATTTTAAAGTGTCCCACCTCGTTCGATTACTTGAAAATTATCGTTGTAGTCGGACTATAATGTTCTCGCCGACGCATAGGACAATCAACTCGAAGCCTTGGCTTTAGAGATAATCAATCATCCTGTGGTATACGTATATATGTATCGTGCGAAGTTACATTGAGCATCGAGGAATGCGTTGATTCATATATATTATCGATATTTGCCACTACATACCGCGTAATGGGCAGATAAAAAGCATTACAAGAGAAAAAATATTTATATTATTATACATCAAGAAAAACGGTAAATGTAGGAAAGTAGACAAAATTTATAAAACGTAAACACTATACGGTCGTTAGAATATGTGTTTGCGCGCTTTTTAGCCGTAATTTCCTACATCCATAGTAGAATATTAAATGTAACATATTGGGCCCCGGCAAAGCCCTTACATTAAGCGTGACTCCAACCAGGGCCCTATATGTCGCGCTCAAAATTCTACTAGGGATCATGAGCGGTAATCATGCATTGTATATATGTATACGTTATATATATAGTATAAAAGTATATTTGAAATAATGTCTACAAGTAATGAGAAACAACAACACGGTATATAATAATACAATTTACAGTACTATATATATGCAGTAATAGTCATTATATGTTCATTTTGTTGCGCATGAACATTTGTTAGGTTTTGTTTCCATTTGTTCAGAAATAAATTATATATTTGACCCAATATTATGAAATCTTAAAGTTTCGAATTTAGGAATTTGAATAGTAGCATTAAAAATTTTGCGAAAATATAGACTTAGAAAAGTCTTTCATTAAATATTTACTGTTATATTGATTTCATGCATGCAGACGATGCAGACATATCAAATATTTTAGTATATTATATATTAAATTAAATTTTAATTTATTATTAATATCATGCATTGAAAAATAATATTTATTGAAAATGGTGATAAATTTTTAATTCGTCTTTACATTGATAAAGTAATAAAATCTATAACACGAATAAATTAAAAGGATTTTTCTGATGAATTCAAATGGTAACGAACAATGTAGTAGTAAAATTAAGAATCTACCATCTGCACACTATTATAGCTTTAATATTTCCTAATAGGTATTTTATTAATTTAACTGTATCAATACTAGTTCAATTGTTTGAAACAATTTTACAAATACAACAATTAAAAAGGCCCTTTATTTCTTTCGTCTACATTCATTCATAATGAAAATTAATAGAAAATACGCGACTCTTAAGAACTATTCAGTTCGATGTTCACTAATTGCGACGTAATTGACTTCAACATCCTAAGGGACGTAATCCTCGAGAATCAGGCTTTACGTGGCATAGAAACGGACCATCGTACATCCAAATCCTCCTAGAAGTTTAAGCTCTTTCCTTTTTTTGGACCAGTCGTCGCCATTGTCAAACTATTGACTGTTGTAGCCTGAGAGCCCTTCTCGGTATCTCCACCTCCTTTTATCGGCCAAGCCAACATTCTCTTGAGAGAATTGTTTTCGGCTGAAAAACATTAGGGATGTGCCAAGTCGCAAATAGAGGGCCGTATATTTTCTGTTTGTACGTTCTTATGACTGTTTATTTATTTGCCTTTGTATGTTGGATGTGTGCCAATCAAATATTAGTTTAAATAAAATACTTGTTGATATTAACATATTTAGTTGCGTGTAAAAGTAATTTTTTGACTGAATTTACCTAAAAACGTTTCGTTCCAAATGCTCTACTTTAACCTCATTCGATTAAATAGACGGAAAAGTCTACTTGTCTTATTTAAGTCTTTTTGTTTGCATTCCTGGATGGTAAGTTACTCATTTCTACTCAACAGAATGAGCGAAAGGCTTTTATATATTTTCACCCCGTATACTTCAATCACAGGACCGAAAGTTATGATTTTTTGTAACCTACTAGAACATATTCTGCACCTTATTACAGATTAACGAATTATTAAATATATTAGCTTCGGAGGATTATTCGCAAGAGTAGATTTTGTATCAAAAGATCGTTAAATGAGAAGACGAAAGCGACAACACCCAATTTTTTGGTATTGATTTCTTAAAGCAGGCATCGATAAAATAATGTAAATAAAAATGTTTATCGATTGATATACATTTTCAACCGAGCAGTGTGTGGAATAATGGACGCCAAAAGTGAGTTGCTTCAAATTGTTATGCTCTGAAAAATCTGCTCAATTCATTAAATATTTTTGAGATATGAGATGTCTAAATCAATATTCCTATCATTTATTGAAATGACCAAACTAATTTAAGTTAAATAAAAAATAAATAATCAAACAAGATTTTGTTTATGTAACATTTGATTACTTATTCTGCACGTTATTCAGGCCATTACGATGCAAATATAGCATGGCGTACCCGTAATTTGCAACGAAGCCATCATTTCATAGAATATAATTGATTTTCGCTGAATAGTGTCGTGGTCATCATACAGATTATACCAGTTCAGCGCTAATAGCTTATTTAACATTATATATAATATATATGTGCGTATATATGTCGACATGTTTCAAAAAATATTTATTTACATCATTGTCTTAACATTGTAAAAGAATTAAAAACATATTATTAACGCGAGCTAAAACAAATAAAACGTAATTATCACATGAAAAATATATTTCAATAATTTCGCAAAAATTCCCAAATAACTTTGTATTGAATAAAGGAACGAAAATAATTATGCTAGATTGTTCACAAATCGATGAAACCTTCTTGTTATTGTTATAATTATGCTTACGGTTTTCTGAGAATAACTACCAGAAACTCCCCTATCTCTAATTATTCTTCATTCATTCAGCGCTTCACTCTACCCGCACGTTCAAGCAAGAACAAAGACATTTCCTTTTCCGACGGTATATGTCCCCTTATAGCTAATTTCATGTAAAATCACTTCGCGCATAAAAATTCTAGTATGCAAATAGAGCACTTCGCACACTCAAATCCGTGAGCGAAGGATAAATTAATTTAAAAGATTTAACGATTGCTAATAAAATACAAAGCTTCGATATATATAGTTCGTATTTTTTTAAATTGCTTTATTTACTTCGACCCACACCGTAGGTCGGTCAAGGCATTGAATTAGGTCACTCTGGACAATAAAGCTACCCCCGATTTTTATTTTTTTTTTCATCAAATGTCCGCGTATCAGACCATAAGGAACCATATCGATTAATTAGTTATTTTCGTTTTTGTACCATTACTGTAAAATTCGTAACCAATTTTGGAGGATATGTGGATGTCTATAAGTAATATTATTCAGGATGCTATTAAAGAAATCATATATATATATATATATATATATATATACATATATAGATAAACAGTAGCCAAATGTTGTATGGTGTGAGTGACAGGACGGCGGCGCAGTGGAAATGTGAAACAACACGAAAAACGCAAAAACCATATGCTACAACTATACAATACCAAATGCATATACGCAAAAATGCAAAAATGTAATTTGGGTATAATCGCATGATGCAAGATTTGAATGTCAGATACACTTAGTAAATATAAAAAAGTTCGAAATTTAGTATTTTTAGAAATCTTTTATTTTACGGACTAAGAACTGGCCGTAAAATCGACTTTTACGGCTGAGGTACCAAAAAAAAATTTCAGGCACTTGTACGTATGTCTGCACGTTAAATGTCGAGGTTGGCGACTGAAACCCGAAGGGGCGAAGTCCTTAGTTTAATTATAGTTTTTGTAATTTATAATAGTTAAAATCCATTGTAAGGATTATTCTTCCGTAAAAATATAAATTTATATTTTAAGGTATTTGTAATAATAGTGTTCCAATTGGTTGTGTTACTGGTATATATTTTACATCTAGAATGACTTTCGCAATGATTTATAACGCATGACGGGTAATAATGTAATATTTGTACACACCTACTATATGTAACATTCGAAATGATATATATATATTGTCACAGTCCTGGAATATTAATGAAATGATAAATTTTCTCAGCATATATGTACTATACTATCAACCATAATAATAATATTTCAATGCAGAAATTGTAGAAATTCAAGATACGATTTCTTCCTGCATTTCAAAAAATCGACATTTGAACATTGAATTTTTTTACGATAGTTCAAACTTGCTCGGTATGAAAGCTTTCCGCTCCGATGATTTTGTATAAAACATTGTTGTAATATTTGCCTTCAAGAGTGCCTTTTGTTAGAATTTAAAAACCTAATATTTCTGTGAATATTGTTATATATATATATATATATATATATATATATATATATTTTGCTGAACACAATGTGTACATATATTGTATTTTATCAAAAGTCGTATAATTTAACTTACTAAATGCCCTGTATAATTTTGCACAAATCAACGTACAGAAAATTTTGTATGGAAAATACTAAACTTTTAACTGTCATTCAAATTTCAATATGTTGCAATATATTTTATATTTAAAGTGTGAATATATTAATTTGTGTTTAGTTTGTATTACGTCGAATAATTAATATATTTCAATAATGATTTATGTAAAATTCAATATGAAATTAATAATTATCATACGCAATTCAGCAGAATATTAAAAGATTTTAGGGATTGATGGGTGGAAAATATGCAAGGGTAGAACCTCGAATATATAAAATATTCATGATTCACGGTTTAAAGAGATTGATAGATGGCTAAAAAAAGTAACGAAGAATTGAGGGCGGAGAACTTTGTCTTAAGTCTCAAGACATGGCGCCTCTGTCGGATGTACTTTTTGGGGGTGAAATATTGCATTTTGCTCAAAAGTTATTCCAGTAATTACGAATGCATCACCAGATGCAAATTATTGAGCAATCTATTCATTATTCACCGATTCGATTGCCGATTTACATTATTGATATAAACGTATAAAGAGTTTACTATAAATGTCCTGTAATTTGGCACTTAATTTTGCGCATTTATAACTTATTATTATACTTATTATTACATACATTATTATTCAAAATGGAAAATCATATGGAATAAACATATCTATAGGAAATAATAGCAACATTTTATTATTTTTAACATAATTAATATCAATATAATTAAAATGTTGTAAGACCGATTTAAGAATGTCAGATATACTATAGTAGTGAATTTATTCTTAATTATTTTACTATACTAAATCATCACATAAAAATGAAAAAGTGTACAGCTCTAAAGTTTTTTTCCAATTTTAATTTTAGTTTTATATTAATATTCTTTATCTGTATAACAGACAAAATAAATTTATTTTAATTCAGATGAATTATAATAAAAAGTTCGTGTCTGTCAAATAAGAATCGTCCTTGAGTCTCGAGTTTTGGTGCATTGTTTTGTCTCGAAGCTCTCGCGTAATTAACCACGAAGTGTTGGGATGAAGAGTAAAAGGGTACAAGAGGGTTCGAGCATCGCAGAAACTGAGCAGAAAAGAATGAAAAGAAAAGAAAATAGTAGAGAAATGTGCTAAAAATAAAGGGAAGAACTACTTCCTTAGACAGAAAGTCGGATCGAAAAAAGCGGTAAGGGCAAGACGATAATCGAAATAATGGCAGAGGCGGACAGGAAAAAAGACGAAGAGAAAGTGAGAGCATCAGGAAGAAGTGAGAGATATAGATGTAGTGGAAGAGGAGAAGAGGAGGTAAGGATATGGATGGACAGAGACCGAGAAAGTTACGGAACAAAATCGAATTTACGTACACTCGGGGTACAATTGCGTCAAAATTGAATAATATCGTTCCGGCGTGTTACAGTGCAAAAGCGAAACGTAGGGTTGCTACGTAACTTCTAGAAGTTCATCTGTGAATAATTTCTCTAAATGGAATTTGCGTTCGATCTGCAGTCGAATGCTAGTTCAATGTTTTCCTCCATTTTGCATCAAAACACAATTCAAAAAGTTGTTCAGTTTTGTACGCTGGAGACCTTCGTTATACACTTGTACAAAGTTTATTACTGATCATGAATTAATAACGAAAAGTATCATTTCGTTGATTATTTATTATTCCGCATCATTTTGAATTTTAAACATTCATTAGTTTATATAAGTATTGGATGTTAAACTCTGTATAAATGTATCTATATTTTTCAATTGTAAATTCAACTAATACATATATATATATATATATATATATATATATATATTTAACGAAATATATGTAATTATGGAATTCAGTAGATCCTATATAGGATTCATGATGAAAAGTCGAAGAAATTTCAATTTTTCGAATCCATTGATGTTTTAACTAAAAAATATCGAGTTAATTAAATATGGATTATTTTCGATCACGAAGTTATTTGGAAAGATCGCATTAACACCGGGTGCTATTAATCTTCAAATTAAAAAAATTCAGATAACGTTTTTTTTTTTAAATTGCAAATTGAGTTTCGGTTCAACCACGGTTTGAGAAAAGCTGGATTTGCAATGAGTCCATCATATATATAGGCAATATTGTAATAGAGGTATGAATGATAATCTAAATATTTGCAGATTTTCAAGCATATCGTGACATGCACGTGATCGAAATCCAGTCTATATATAATATTTAAAACCGTCAACTTATATTACATTGTTAATTCCTAACAATTACCGAAGGCATTATATATGGATGAAATATGGACAGAGTTTAACACTAATTTTATTAAATTGAATTCAACTTTACCATTCAATACCGCAAAATCAACTTGTTTCTTTAATTTCGACACATCAGCAAATCAAATTAGATGGAGGAAATTCAAATAGGTAAAATTGCAGTATAACTCCAGCACCTGAAAAAAAATATTCATATTATGTTTTTAACGTATTTTTGCCTCTTTATTGCGAATATGCCAACAAAAATTGGTCGTCCAGCACCTTTTTACAGTATTTTTCATTAAAATAAAAAAAAATTAAGTACACTAACAAAAAAATGTTTTAAACAAATAGTAAAAGACGGGAATAATCTTAATGGCAAGCCCGTAAAAGAAAGCTAAAAATCGGTTAGACTTATTTGGTTTTCAGTCTGTAACACGTTTTCGTGTTTTAGGACGTTTCCATGGCGGTAATTGCAGGATCCCAAATTTCACGTAGAATCGATTGTTACCCAAGTACCTTTGTGGTCACAGCTTAGGTTTGCATAATAAAAACATTAGCTCCGATCTCCAGTACATAAGGACCCTTTAGGTTCAGGATTTGCCTTTTGAAGCAATGAAAATAGTCAATAACAACATGCTTGGAAATACATGCATCCGCGGACTGGTAAGTTTGGGTGCGCGTGCACATTATGTGCACGTGGGTTTTTGTGTATGGACTATTTTCATGAGTTCGAAAGGCAACGCCTGAACAAAAGGAGTTCTTAGGTGCTGGGAGATTTGCTTTCATTTTCATACTAACCTAACCTCTAACTACACAGGTATAGGGAACAATTGAACCTACGTGAAATTGGGCTCCCAGAAATTAATGCAATTCAATTTTTTTGCGGGCCTATTGTCGAGATTAGGGAAACAATTTTTAAATCTTTTTTGTGTAGAATTTTCCACTATTCATTTGTTCTTTGAAATATTTTTTGGTCGATTGATATTTTTTCGATAAATACAAAAAACTGAAAACATCGCGTTCTTTGTGGTTGTTTCAATATGGCGACTTCAATTTGCTTGATCGCCAATTTTGATTAACATAGTCGTAATCAAGATGCAAAATTTCGATAAAACCGCTTGTGCGGCAAAATTTCAATAAAACTATTGTGCAGAAAACTGCAATAACTCCCTTCAAATAATTGGGGATTTGTATGAAACACAATGGTTTTACTTCCGTGTGTTATTCTAAATTTAAAATCTAATGTCTCCCCTCCCATGAATTTCTAGAATTATTGACAATTCAAAACAATAAATTAATGAATTTCAGTTCTTAGCAGACATTGATCTTCAAGATTCGCTGCGTTCGATGATATACCCCCAATAGTAATGCTCTGAAATCGGTGAGAGGAAGTTGTCTATCATTCAGTAGTAAAGTATTCAAGGAAATCATTATTTCTTGTTGGGAATAAGCATTGTTCATAGCTTATTAAAGTCTGTTTCAAAGGTCTCCATAATCGAGAGCATTTTACATTCTATGGAGGGGAGGATTGAATTTTACAGTTCAATTTTGTCTGGTAATTGATTTTAGTAATTTTTTGTAATCATTTAATTATTTAATCAATAATTATTTAATTAATAAGTAATTAATTGAGTAAACCCGAAAACATTTTAATATACAGGAATTCGAAGTCGTATTAATTTGTACCTTGATGTGCGGCGGCGTTTGCTATATCAAAGCATAATGAGTGTTCGACGAGCTTTGAAATACTCGACGCGAAGGTAAACTTGAATTTGCTGATGGAAATTATATTTCGTACCCTGCGAAAAGCGATAAGAATACCGGACGTATTCGAGCAGTTAAGTAAGATGCCGATCGATCGCGTTTGAATATTTCGGTGATTAATTCAAAACGAATGTACCAATTCGCAAATCGACGACCAAATTGTCCTGACAGTCGACCAAGCGACAAATCGTCCGCTAACGATAATATCTCGCTTTCACAGATAAAATTCTCTGTTATTTGACTTTTCACATTTTCATTTTCTTTTCTGAATTTCGTTCTTGGTTTAATCAACGCGTCTGATACGCGCGAATGAACGTGTGCGATTCAATGGGCGGCAGCGGTTTCCTATTGCGATGCCCGAACACGAACGTTCGATTACCGCACGAAACTGCGAAGCAGCCGGTGCCCAGACTTGATCGTATTATACTTCGCGCGCGATAAATTAAGTGGGTCGCATGACGCCGAATAATTGGATGGCAATTACATGCAATATTGGCAACTAATCGAATTATTTGACGGTAACGGCCGGCGCAAGGAACCAACGATGATTATTTTTCGTGGCCATATTGATGAATCTTAATTGTGCAAAAAGTCTGGTTTCTGACATACATCTTATCAAGCAATTTTAACGGTTTTGAAATTTTACAACGTTATTTCAGGATGAGAAATTAATTGCGCTTAAATATTATTCGCTAGAATTCTAAAGTTTTATGATTTTAAGAAAACGTAGTTTTTTGTGTCGTTTAGTTATTCGTCAGAACCCTTCAATTGATGTTAATGGCGAAATTTCACGAGTGTTCTCTTTTGTTCAAATTAATTAAATAACGTTTAACAAAGAAATAGTAAATAGTAACTATACATTGATGCTGTGAAACTTTTTTTTTTTCACTAGAACATTGGCAAAGCATAACAAAGAGAAATTGATAGCCGATATTAGAAAAAGTATTATTTATTCATGCGGTGAAAAGTCGTAATGTATATGTAAAAAGGAATAACTTTGAAACGAAACTATATCTTACGCTAAGATATGACGCATTTATCATTTTAATCACGATATATTTGATATGTAGTACAGAGTATGTCTCATTATTTAAAGTAATGTTTTTCCAAATTCAAGTAGACGCACTAACCTTTTGCAATACTTTATTATTCAGGCGCTACAAATGAATGACCAGTTATATCCACAAATATCGTGAATTTCGAACAGACTTTCCGCTTGTGAAACTTGTATGTATTGTGTTCCTGCTATTTTATTCAACTGCAATTAGCCACCATTCCGTTGGCCGTTATAAATCTTTCGAAATAGTCGGCTTTTTCAAGGCGGACGGGCCGTTACTTTTGTTGGCGAGATGTAAATTAAATTTCCTGTCCTTTTCCGACATTAGTGGTTCGTTTATATATGTAGCAGCCTGTTGGTGTGTTAATAAAATCTTACACAATGCAGTAATAATCAGACGTATATAACTATATAATATGTGTTTTATATTTTTGACTTTGAAAATTGTGAAAAAATATAAACGTGAATAAAATGCATTAAAAAAAATACATTTTAGAAAATTAAATGTATTTTACTTGGATTATATAAAATAAAAGGGAAATCGCGTATTGAAGCGGGACAATAAAACTTTCATACTTCATAAAAGATTATTGTACGCCGAGTACTTCTTGGAAGTATAGGCACAAGATGCCTCTCTCACATTGCTTAATACGAATGCAAAGTGAATGAACTTTCTTGGGAAAAGCTGCACTACCACGAAGACTTAAAATCCTTTTTCGCAAGCAAGATACATAATGCAGCCTTATAATATCCATTTCAGTTCTTAACAACAAGTACATAATCTTGCAGAGCGATTATGTAATATTTTTATCTGCCATTGCCCTCATGGATATTTAGTTGAATGAGCTTTTTTAAGATCGTGAAAATGGACCTTAACAGAGATGTTTAAATTTCAAAATTCGAGATTCAGCAAAATTTTTCGAGAATGAGTCATTTGAACCTTAATGTTAACTTTGTAATTATAACTTATACCCATCGGCTCACCTGGCTTCGAGTCTACTGCTATCGTACGTTATATACGGACGTGTAATTTTACGATTCAGACACATATCATAATAATATATGTTACCGGAATTCTGTGGTATTATTTTTGGTCTATGGTGCAGCAATATCGATGCTCGTCGAACCGCCCAGAGGCGATAAGCCGCGAAGGGACGTATATATACTGCCCGGCAAGTATAACGCGTCGTCGTGTAGTCGGACGGAGAGGTCGACATTAATTTGCAGCCTTCAGTTTGTTGCAAATGGCTCTAGGAGATATTCGATGCACGTACCTCGGCAACAATGGAATTTGTCACGACGAAAAGTACCGGGCGAATTAAAGGATGGCAGTGCGAAGCTATACTATTGGAGAAGTAGGGTCTGTCGGAATGGCGATGGCGATGGGGTTGGAGGGGGGGGGGGGGGGGGGGGGGGGGGGGGGGGGGGGGGGGGGCGGGGGGGGGCGGGGCCGCAGCGTGAAAATTACCAGGCGAGTCAAGGGAAAGAGAGAAAAGAAAACGAGGCGTTTTAGGCGTCGCGGAAAATAGCAAGTGATAAATTCCGTACAAGAGCCTGGTTGGTTACGAGAAAATACTTTTTTCATTAGCGTCCAATCTGAAACGTGAAATTCGCGGGACGCGGAAAACGCACCTCGGAAGAATGGCAATGTTGCGAACTGTGACAAATGCAGTTCGAAAAGGCTGAGCCTTATATCGATGATATTTCAATTGTAAAGTAGAAATGCTGTGGAATACATTATGCATTATAATTATGCCGATATCGATTAAATAATGATTAGCATATATCGAATGAGAAAAGTATCTTATTTATATCTTATGTATATGGAAGAAGCGGAGAAAAATATTGTATGATGTTAAATAGAAATGAAAAATCAGGGAAATTGGAAAAAAATAAAAAACTAAAATTAACATTGAAATATTACAAAAATTTTCAAACAGTTAATAAATTGAAAACTTTGATCAAAACATCTTTTTTATTTCAACTTTATACTTATTCCAGTAGACTTAATATTTTGGACTCAATGAGAACACGGCTCATTGTGAAGAGCATTCGAATGGTATGTACAAACGTAATTTCCCATGATTATTAATAAAGTGCCTATGACGGTGATCAATTGTAAATTGAAATCACAAAGTAAAATGAGACGTGCGGAATGTCGGCGGTATAAAGTACGATGAATTGAATGAGATTTTAATAGGAGGGCTGTCGAAAACGTGATTCCAATGAGGGAGTCTCTGCCTGAATGGCCCTCCGTGCACCAGGTTGCACTCGAACCGGGATAAGCGCTTCTTGACCTCGTGTTTCGGAGTCTATGATCACTTGTGAAGCCAAAGTACCGCTCACCGTTAAACCGTTTTTCCTTGAACCTTTGAACTTTGCTCTGGAAGCTCGAAATCGCATAGGAATTGCATGCACACACCCTACATACTAGGAATTGTTTGCACTACTGGCAAGAAATGGGTTAGTTCTTTCCTTAATTAAATCGAAAGTCGTTAAAAATACAAAAGCGGAGAGAGAGTGTATTATTTAAGGAAGGTTTGTTTTCATTCAACCTTTTCTGTACGAATGCCGACTAATTACTCGTTTTCATATTTTGCGTTATAGTTTCTACTAAATGTTTCAACCTGCAATTTCCTGTTTTAAAACTTTTGATTTTTTACATTTCTGTTATATACAATATTTAGTAGAAAAAGTTCAATGCAAAAAAATTGTTGAAATAACCAAGCTTTTCAAATCTCGTTATTTATCAACTATTTTCTCTAAAGATTAAAAATTGTCAAAATCTCGAGATTTCACATTTAAAATTTAAAACTTTTATAGCTGTAAATTAATTTTTACTGGTGAATTGTTGTCCAGTGTTTCTGGGAATGTAATATACTGAAAACTTTTTTAAGTGTAAAAATGTTTTGTTGTCCAGAGGAAACTAAATATTTAGTAACTATACATATATAGATATAACTACATTTATGTAGTCAGTCGAACTAAACGTTGCAATATCAATTAAAGACATATTTTTTCAGTGTAGCTTAATAACGAATATATGGGACAATGTAATATTTAAGGAAAGTCGATGCCCGAAAATCATGTTTTGAAAAAAAAATATTTTTAAAAGTTGAAATGTTGTTATTGACTGTACTATTGAAGAGATAGGATTATTGTTCCAGAAAATATTGAAACGGGAAAATGTAATGTATTAAAGATCACTCTCGATTATCTCGAGAAAGAATTCTGTACGACATCTTTTACGAAATTTGTAATATTTTTTACAGTAACGTGAAATATGTCGTTTTATTCAAAAATATTAAAAATATTAAATAAATATTAAAAATACATAAAAATACTTGAAAATATTAAAGAACTGTTGACGTTTTTTCATCAAAATTGTTTTCCATAATTTATTTTAATAATCCGTTAGAAATATCATTTCGAAAAATTCGTTCGATGGAATTACGGATAATCTTTATCTTTAAAAAATAAATGCGGCTTTTCGTTGACATCCTTCGATTACTATAAAATATTAAATATTTTTATGAAGAAAAATC
The DNA here is from genome assembly GCA_030522945.1 of Trichopria nigra. Lineage (NCBI taxonomy): Eukaryota > Metazoa > Arthropoda > Insecta > Hymenoptera > Diapriidae > Trichopria > Trichopria nigra. The sequence continues at coordinate 21,889 of JAPYZR010002765.1, forward strand.
TATTGCAAATAATAATAGTGAAATAAATGATTTTTTCATAGATTGAATTTCTTATATAAATATATAAAGAGATAATTTTAGGCTTAACACGATCTTATTCAGTTTCGATCAATAAGTCGTTGAATGATTCCGATGCTCATTTTACTCATCGTCTTCGTCGACATCGTGATACTCGGCAACCACCCTTTAAGCCATTAAATAGGTGATTATAGACATGAGAAATCGTGCGGCTCGCGTACCACGGCGTGCCGAGAATATTGAACTTCCGTGCTCGGCTTTCGACGTATTCCCCAAATAGGCTGGCAAGTATATCCTGATGCTTACATTTTCAAGAAGACTTCCCCTGTTGAGAACGCCAGTAATTAAGGTTACGTGATTTATTCCACATCTTGGATATTACTGACTTTCCTCAAGGATCAGCATTACTACTGGCGATCTTTACATATATAAATACAGGGATTTCACGAAAATCTTGAGACAGAGGTATTCTCGCACTTGGTTTTAAAGTTTTATATATTTGCATAATATTCATGACGAGAAGAAGGATGATGATTAAACGTCGTGGATGATAATGTATCAAGACGATACAATATCTTCCAAAAAATTAGTGTCATTCCATAAAATGTTTAGGAAATTAATCGTCAGTAATTAAACATATTGTAAAAATGAATATTTTGTACACTTTTCATTTTTCTTGTAAACAAAAAATATGTATTTTATATATAGATTAAATCAATTTCTGAGGGAGAGCCAATATTGTGTACCATACCTTAATAAATTTTAAAACTATTTTAAATATCAATGGACCCTGCAACCAGGCAATTGAAATTCATCACACTTTACAAATATTTGAAACATGTCAAAATTCTACCCTAGTAGAAATCTGTCCATTTTTTTCTTACACTGTCCATTTCTCCTATGCCTTTAACATGGTAAATATCTGAACTGTCTAAGAATTGGCTAAGATTACTGTATAATCTATCGACATTTCTTGAAACGAAAATCGAGCCGCTATTTTAAGAGAGTAATGTTTCACTCCAGAAGGACTGTCAAATCTTCCCTTCCTTCTAGAAAAAATTCCATTTTATTATAGGAAGAGTTAGAAAAAATCATTCTTTTCAATGCGTGGCTTGATTTTCCGTCCAACAAATTAAGTAGTGTAATTTCTACCTTAGAAAAAAAAACGACATTTTTATTTGTAAATTGAATGTGATGTAGAGGGAAGGCCTCGTAAATGTATTTCTGATGAACACTAGGATGAATATTTAGTAATCACACCGTAACTGAACTCGGAGGTAAAATTTCTCGCGAGCTCTTTTTCCGATTCGACAATTTGAGTACAGTTGAGGGTAAAGCTAAATAATTTACCGTCGATTAAGCAAGCCGAGGAGTTGTAAATTAATTAGGTAATATGTTATATCTTGCCTTCCACCGTAATTGCTCGTAGCAGTTCGCACTCGTGTTAAAACAGCTACGATTGTGTCATGTAAACCCAATATTTCCGAGAAGTCACGAACAAATTATCGCGTGTGAAATACTTGATGGGCGTTCTGAATGTCATTAACGACTCGTTTAAGAGTGCTAGAACTGATGGAATAATTTTGCGTCCAGTGCCTCTGAATTCGAGCTACACGTTAATATAGAGATTTGTTGTAAAAAGAAAAACGAGAAATTATTAACGCAGGTCGCATGCATTATTCAATACATTTTTTGTGTGTAATTTACTAATGCAATATCTTTACATGTATAAAGTAAGCCTTTTATTCTGTTCCTTATAATGTACGAAACATTTCTAGTATAAAATGAGACCAGTTTCTTGACTCTTTGTTAAAAGTAACGAAGTCCAAAAAAATGTCCATAAACTAGTTTTATTTTCTACCTATGGATGGATTTTAGCATTTTTCTATAAAACAGATACTATTTCGACATGAGAAATGGGCGTTTTTAACGTAGATACAAGAATTTTTGTTCTTTATTGTTATTTTTAATCACACAATTATAACAATACGGAATGCTTATATATATACTTTCTCATTTAAAACAGGAACTATGATATGTCTGTCTTGAAAAAGAGAATTGCATATATCAGTCTGTTAATTTGTTTCAAAATAATACACATCTCATTTTTAAGCGCGATTCGCAAAGTTTGAATTTGCACACTGTTATCGTACATAATATAGTAGCACATCTTAGCAAAATAAATAAAATAGATAGGCTTCATGATGAATTCTGCAGAAAATACAAATTGTATAAAAATAATCCAAAATACTATATATCATATAGATCCATATATGAGATATTATATACATGCTTTTCATAGTACGCGAGTGTATAAACGAGTTCTATAGGCGATGAAACGTGCGATTTCAGGAGGCAGATAAGTCCTCATAACTGAAATCGTTACATAATTAACTTAAGATGTAGGCGAACTAAGCCTATAAAGTCACCTCGGCGAGACGGGAACACCGAGAAAACGAATCCGACGACTTGTATCCCACGGAGCTTGGGGCGAAAGTAACCTATATTTTTCACTGCTGAGAAGTAGGGCTTTGCTGGAAATTCTCGCAATGTCTATAGATAGACCACTATCGGGACCAAAAAGCGCGGACTCATACCTCGAGTGGTTGTAAAAGCGAGGCCAAAGGAAATCGCGGAAAAGTACGAGCCAAAGAGCACCTTGAAGAAAACTCTGAGAATATCTTGGTTTTATGTATACATCAGTATACACATATGCCTCGCTACGAAGACAAACAGTATATAGGGCTTTTAGCCAGTAATATTGAAAAGTACACTTTACGATATAGAATCGAATATTAGCTTGCATTGAAAATGCCGTAGCGATTTGAATATTTTGATCTCTTTCTGGAAGGATACGTTTCATGCCTTCAAAAGGCAGACGTTATTTTCTTTATTGAAATTAATAAATAATTAATGTATAAAAAAATGATATGAGAATATATAGTTTTTCTTATATAGATGTTTTTATGCCTATTTCGTGCTTTTCAATGTCAGTATTATGTTTTCAAGCGCGTATATATATAATGAAATCATACATTATATACGCCATTGTCGTTTCTTTAAATTCAGCGTCACGTTGAATGCAATAAAATAAATAGCTTTTTCAAATAACGCGCGTTATTTGCTTACTTTTAATATTTCATCTTTTACATGACTTTTTTCTACTTAATGGTGTTCAACAATCGTGCTACACACGAACGTATTAAATGAAATATTATAACAAATTCTAGAGGAAGAGAATTATGACAAAAGCTTGTTTTGGCTGTTTGTTTGTTACGTGAAATATTAATCGAGGTTTAATTTTTTTACGACAAACTTCCATTTTAATGAATTGTGATATATATATTTTTTAATCTTTTTTAAAATGTGTAGATGTTTTTAGTGCATTAACTCTTCAAAACACTTCATAAAACACTTGTTCAGAAAATTCCGAATACATTTGTGAATATACTAAGTAAAAATTTATGTAAAACGTCAGACATTGGAAATGTAATATGTTAACCGACCTTTCTCGTTTAAATCATATTACGATATGTTATACAGCAACGTAGCAGTGGAAGAGACTTTTGATTTTCGAAATATTCGAATACTAGTTGAACACGAGTGTGGTGGATTCGACACGATATTTTATGTTATAAAGTAATAAGAACATAGAGTTTCTAAGATCTAAAAAGAGATGATTTTAATTTTAATTCTAAACATGTTAAAAATACACAATAGCATATATTAACGGATTTCTTATCCTTATGACACGTGAAATCCTTCTTGCACTGTAGACATATTAACAAACTGCCTAAAATGATGTCGCAAAGAATATTTTATCATTTTATAATTTATTGTTTAGTAAAGCATGAACAATACGTATCCTTTATCCCTATTGTATTTCTCTACAATGCTAAATTTTAAATCGACTTTTATATTAAATTCCTTCTGTTAAAGAAAACATGGAAAATGAATAAAATTTTGCTATATTTTTTATCGTATGCCGAAAATTGAACGTACAAAAAAAAATCTACTAAAATTTGTTTTTTTGTCTTCATCGGGATAAAACCTCGTATGCATTTTCAAGCACGCAAGCATGCCATTCCCCGGACAAACCGACTTTTTCTGTTTTTAAATCTGCTGGCTTATTTTTCTTGTTTTTAAATTCGTTTAGCGTGCTATTATGTTTATATTCATTTTAATCGATATACCGTCGGTTTATACAAAGAATCGGCAAGGGAATAATACATGGTATATTTACTTTAACGTCATTAATAAGGCTCTTAAAGGCCACCTTTCTACTAGCGTAACGAAAAACGATGCAGATGCAAAATAACGTAATAAATTGGTTTTTATTTCAAGAAAAATTGTTATTTTGTTAATTTAGTCAATACACCAATAATTTGTTAAATACAAACCATATCTAATATTCGTGCATAATATTTAAATAAGTACCCTATAGTAGAAATGTATCCAGTTTTTGTTAAACTGTTCATTTCTTCTGTGCTTATAATATTTATTTATAAGATTTTTTTTAAATGTTAAACATTTTTATTGTCATATTATTACGAATCAGCGACCTCAAAACCCACGAGTTACAAGTTACGAGCGATTTGTAAGAATTATTCTTCCATATTTGGTCTGCTATTTTGAATTTTGTATAACTGGAGTATAATATTTGTAATCAACGATATCGATAAATCTTTGTGCATTAATTTTTATATAGTTGAATATATTTCAATATATTTTAAAATTTGCTTACTCTGCAAAAGCTTCATTATTATTATATATTAAAATCCTTTTAAAAATATTTCTTTTTTACCCTCTGTAACTTCGGAACAATATGGCTGGGTTCAAAAGAAATATTTTTTCAAATGATTGCCTCTTCATATATAGGTACAGTTTAAAATTTGAATAGTCAAAAATGGGCTAAATGTATAACGTCGCTCTTTCAAACAATAGAAAGTCAAGTTTGATATAGATGAGCTTTTTGCTAATCATAAAAAATTAATTGTTGTTGGTTTTGGTATAGTATGGTGGTTTCGGATATGTCAAGAGTGACCTTCAGTTCATTCGAAGTATATGGGTCAAGAAATAAATTGAAATTCATCATCAGCATAAAGTGTTCTCAGATATAACACATGTACATTGAAAAAGTTTGAGTAAAATAACATTTTTTATTTTTAAATAATTTAAAATTTTCCTTACTGCTTTATACGTATACATTTATTATAAAGAAACTATAAATAAGCTCAAATATTTTACGTGAAGGATGAATATCACTATAGTGTCATTTCTGGCAGAATGACGTTGGATTTTTAAATCTCGCACCAGTGCTCTATACCGGTCAGTAATTGTATCAAGCAAGTCGAGTATACGAAATTTAGGAATTCCGGCGGTTCAGTTTGACGAGAGCATTTACACCGGAACCGCAACACCACGCTCTGGGCCACGCGGTGGGCGGTGGACGCGGCCTGGCTCCCCGCTCTATTCAGGTGCATCAGGTCGGCAATCCCAACGGCACGTGGAGTTAGGGGTAGGGGTGTGGAGGAGGATGACGGGCAGTTGCCCAGCTTCCATATTCTACAACCTCCATCGCCAGTTTACCGAAGCAATGGATGATGCCCGTCAGCCGCCTCATCCCCTGGTACGAGGCTTATTTGAATTTCCGCTTTATTACTGACGCTCGTCCACGAAAATCTTCTGCAATTTTAACAATCTCATTCAGCAGATTATCGAAGCCCTTGCAACTTCATGCAACATGAACGATACTCGGCAAAAATGTCTTTTTTCTACTTATTGCTGCCGTAAATAACCCATTTTTGGCGATATGAAAATTGACGAACGTGGTAAAATAATTATGTACATTCATCCCCCGATAAAGTTTGCGCATTTTCATGTAAATGTTTGAATTGTAGCGTTGTGAGAAATTTTCGTTGACACTGGTTGCAAATTAAATATTGAATTTATGCGACTGATGCGGGATGTGGAATATTCATATGATTGTATGTACACACATGGTGGAGTATTTATTGATATATATATATATATATATATATATATATATCGTGATATTTTCGACTGCGTTCAATTAATCCATTATTTAATTTATGCTGTAATGACAAGTGCACGAACCAACTGTAAATCTGTTGCATATCATTATTTTATTTCCTGACATTTATCATATTTAAATTTCAAAATCTTACATTATCATTTTATTATATATGACAAAAATGTCTATAATCTTATACTTATATATATATAGTAATTTTCATTTCGCGTATTCGGTAATTCAGTAATGCCGTCTTTTGCTGAAATATGAACTTGTAGACTTATAATATTGTTGGTTTGTAACTGGATTATGAATTCTTTAATACGTACATGCGTGATATAGTAGACAGTAGACATTTTGTATTCATTTGTATTCAGCAGTGGCAAATACCAGATTTAATATGCCCCTTTAAATGTTACACTGTTAGAAATTTCTGGCTAAAACTTCAGCAACATGCGACGGAAGTTTTACGCAGTTACAGTTTCTTAAATGTACGTTCCAGTTTGGTAAAATGTTGTTGTTACAATTTAGTAATTTTCAGTTTCTATCACTGAAAAATTAGGGGGATATGAATTTTTACCGGTACATTAATATTAATAATGTAGTTTCCGCATTATAGCTCAAATAAAATCAAACACTGCTCGCAGAAACGAATGCAAAAAAAGTATGATCTGGGGTGATGGAAAAATTGACGAATCCATGTAGAGCATTGCATTTCTATTATATTAGTCTGCGCGCCTTATATGTTTGACAATATACGCGACGCACAGTCCGCCTTCGCGATTGTGAATACATTTACGATATACATGTACATATAGGCATAATTATTAATAAATGATTCTTGACCGTATTTTGTTTAATAAAATTCAAAATTGAAAGCGTAACGGTCACTGTACTTATTGTTTGGGACAATGACCCCAA
>JAPYZR010002766.1:0-20992 GCA_030522945.1 Trichopria nigra
ATATACAATCACCAAAAAAATTCCAGCAGAAATCATTCAAAATTAAATGAGAACTTTTGGAAACAAATTATTTTTGAGGTAGGTATGGAAAAATAATTTTTTTCCAAAAATTTTCACTGAATTTTTCATTATTATTAGTGGAATTTTGTTGAGGAACCTTATATGTCATATAAAATCACCCTTCCAAAGCCCACATTTTGAAAAAACGTTTCAATCATTTATAATTTACATTTTTCGTATTTCGGGGTTAGGTCGGTAACTGTTCTACTTTAAAACCCCCTTAAGGGAATGATTTGAAATCCAACCAAAGTGACTTCTTTCATGTCTTAGCTGACATAAAAATAATTATCGAGTAAAGTTTTGTATATCGTATAATGAAATCTGAATTTCAATATATTGGCTCAGTCTTAACTGCTTTATCCGGACAAGACAATGATTGCAGATTGCACAATATATACTTTACTAGGTTATTTATTAATTAATTTCGTAGTAAAGTAATTACACCGTTAGTCATGTCAACTATTTTCATGGTAAACGCTTTATACCAACTATAGGTATAAATTAGTTGACGGGACTGGTAACGCGTTGATTAACATCTAATTTTCTGGATATTTCTGGACATAAAATGGGGAAAATCATGTCCAGATCAAACATAATTAATTGACGCATATATAGCAGCTCCATCTTATCCGTTGAACATTTCAGTATATTTGAAACTCGAAACGTATTCCCGATTTCTGCATCTACCGCACTACTCAATGATTAAAGTGTAATCCAATATCTTTGCTAGAAGTGCGTTCGTGGAAGTTTAGCACCATTCATCGGCCCTCGAAGCACGGCGTTATTTGCGGTAACAAAAACATCTCAGGAATCCAGAAAATCATATTTATGCTCGTTATATAGGGCGTTGCCGTCGGATGAAGCGGAGAAATTCGCTTGTAAATTCGTTCCTTCGTGGCAGGAGCGAACCGTTCCGTGCTTCGCACCTCGAGGAACAATGGAAAAGCTGTGCCGCCGAGTGTACGCTGGTAATGCCATCTCATTGTTTCGGGTTACCCAACGAGAGGATGAGAAAATGCAACAGGGCACGGTCGATGGAAATTTCGTTTTTCCAGCGGCCGCTGTATTACCGTTGTTCGCCTTAAGCTCTTCGCCCCTCGAGTCCCGTTCTTCCTCACTCTCTCTCTCTCTCTCTATACGTCGTTTGGCCTGACGACGTCGGCCGAGGGTCGTCGCAGTGCGGCTCTTCTCGCCCTAGTGCAGGACTCTGGCAAAGCTGGCCAACCGTGCCTCGTGAGACCTGGGGGACGCGATTTGAAATTCAACGATGCTGGACATTAGCGGGCCAGACCACCACTGCCGTGGATCTTGCGACCGCAATCGCAATGGTGCAAGCCGGAAGGCGAGTTTCCATTTATGTCGCTTGTACCTTTCCTTCTTTGCTGCAAAATACTCAAAAGGCAGGCACGATTTTACGTAACGAGAAGTGACGAAATTCTGCTTGACGAAACTCGATAATTAAATTGCGTCCACCATCTTCTTCTGGTGGATTCTGATGAAGTGGACCGTGCTCGAACCTAATTCGATTGAATATGGATTTTTAAATAATTATTCATTTCTCTCGTAAGATAGGAATGAAAGCTTAATATATAGCATATAGATATACATCTGCATCACTATACCAGTTCAGCATTTCCTCAGGTTAGCACTACCAACCTGGCGTAATGGGAGAGCGTTTAATGTGAAGGAATACAGATGGAATAACGACATAATTGAACAGGATGAGTATTATCTTAGCGCAATTCTTCAATGCTCTGTAATTGAACGAGTAAGGATACTTATTAGAATGAATCATTACGTGGAACAAGGGAATAAAATAGATCCCTGACGATAAGTAAGTCACGAATGTGTGAAGTCGTCAGGATAAGTGGGAAAGTAGTGATTAAATAAAATTATACTTAGTTCCAAGTAGAAAAGGGATATTAGTTGAGACACAAAGAAAGATGAGAAAAGGGAGCAGCACTTTAGCTAGCATAGGTGGAGGCTGTACACTGCGGACAGGCGAACTTCCTGTGCATTGTTCTCAGCCTGCGCAATTTAAAAGCACCGAAGAGAAGGTGAGGAAGCCGTGAAGACACTATGCAAAAGAAAGGTATACGATAAAAGGAAACTGCGTAATTGCAAGGGGAAAAGAAGAGGATGATGGTTGGAAAAAAATGAGGCGAGGAGTTGAAGACAAGAAATATATTGAGAAAGGACAAAACGAGAAAAGAGGATTGAATAAGAATATTCGGTAAAAATGATAAAAAAAAGTAAACAATGATGAATCTGTCCAAAGCTACTAATGCTGCTGACAGATATAAAGAGAAGAAATATCAATCAATGACAAAGTATAGCTACTTTCTAAGCGTATATATAGGTGAAGGCCTGAAAGACCACCAAAGTTAAAATGGACAAAATATGAACAGTTAATTATCAATGCTTCAGTTAAATTATTGACACGAAAGCTATTTTCTACGGCTCCTCATCGACAGAATCTTTCAACGTCAGCCATAATATTGATAATCGCGGTATCAATCCCATTTGGAAGACATCCAAGGGATTGAAGTGACGTTTATTCTTCGTCAGGTGTAACGGAAATAAAATATGCTTTTCTTTTACAAAATATTAATCAATGATCCAGATAACGTACATTAAAACTTGACCACAATACATTTATAAATATTGTAGCCACGAAAATTGTCAAGACACTTTTCGATTAAAAGACCTTCGTTACACCTCGCAAAAATATGCAATAATGTTGATACAAGTAATATTTACTGGAATAATTGGCCTCTAAAGCCGAGTAAAATATTTAGATCACTGCGTATATGCATAATTTCATGCAAATATATACGAGTGTGCGAAATTACGCTACCGAAGGAACGGAAATTAAATTTTCGTATAATTAGTACGTCCTACAAACAAATTTTGATTTTTACCGCAGCCCTTCACTTTTTACAGGCTTTCATGTCTGCCTCTTAAACTGGATCATCCTAATGTACACTTTATATGCAAGAAGTATGATCTACCACCACCATCATGGCTTCATGACCATATGGGTTTATTTTTATATTCGCACGCTTTTGCGTTAGCCTCGTACCCGTTGACGGTTAGATGTTTTCGTTGCTTTGTGTATATGCCTGCAAAAAGCATTCGTCTTTCCTGAAGTATCTCTCGGCTTGAAACGCGAGAGTAAGGTGATAACTCCGCGACCCCTTCAACATAAAAGGCTAACCCGTCTTTGCAATTCAAATAGCTTTTTTGCCTATTCTCGACTTTCCACTAAAAAAAGAAGCCTATATTCACCATCGATCGTCAATATTTTACAAGATTCCAAAGTTTTGACGTTAAAGATATTTTGTAACGTCACGAAATTCACTGATATGATTTTCGCTTTTTTCAATAAAGACATTAGCTGTAGGTTTTCGCCTGTATGGAACGGGAGTTATTCAAACGCACAACTTTTCTGCAATATGAGCACGTGGATCGAAACTTTTGTCAAATCCGTTTGTTTTCGAATCTCCCGATCAAGCTATGATGCTGAAGTTTGAACATTGGTGTTTGACAATAATTACGAACGCATGCGTTCGTAATAGAAGATATACCTAACAGTAGGTTTTTTCTTGATTTGTACAATTATATATTATTAAGTACGTCAGGGACGTATATTATATAATATAATCGAATGAAATAAAATTTATCACGTTTATCGTTGGACTCTAATGTTTTGAACTTCCGCGTCATTTCAAGTCGAAAATGTTTATTATTAACATTATTTTTCCTAATTCTATGCGCAAAATTCGATTTAGCACACTCATTTGCGTTCGCAAAATACTACATTCCCGCACTAGTGCGAAACTCAATTATTCCCGCACTAGTGTGAGATTTTTATAATATATATATTTATATTTGAGAATAAATAATAATTGTTTACGTTCCGAAATTTCTGATTTCTGAAAACCATCTGTTTGACTGTATATGTTATACGTAACTTTTTTCATAGACATTTTGCGTAGTTTTAGTTTTTATGATAATGTACTATGTTGGATTGTTTTATATCTTTTGAATTTAAACAAACAGTTATGAACAATTATGAATCACTCAACTTAGATCAAAAGTAATTCGAACAAGCAACTCAAAATTTTGTTAAGTTTTGTAAATTCACATTGTCATTCTATTTATGATGTATATTTTAACTTTTATTATTATTATACCTTTTACCCGAAAATCATTTGACCACAGTATAGATTAAATATGACTCTATAAATGATATAATAAATAAGAAAAAGACATTTATGTCATTTTACGATTTCATACCAAATAATACATTCAAAATTGGTTAATTAGTTAACGAAAAATTAATTTATACATAAGGTTACATTTAAAACATTAACACTTTTTGGTACTTTTTGGTAGTTTTTGGATTTTATGCAATAATACTGAAACGTCTTTATGACCGAATGATGTAGCGGGATATCAATATTTTCATCATATCGTACAAGGAACTCTTAAGCGCTCCATCTACCTTATACAAGGGAAACTTTTTTTTAATTAACAAAGCTATTTAAGCTACGTGAATTGTTTTTAAAGTGTCTTGTTGTCATTTAGAACTATCAGTAATGTTCAAAGAAATATGGGTTATATACGTTTCTGTTTTCTGCTTTACTATACCTCTCACTTTCATATTATTGATTGACGAGTTTGTATTATACTTTTAAACGTATTAATTGAAAATATTGCTTACTATATTAATGTATATATTAATAAATTTTTCATTAGAATCCCTGGCAAATTTGCACATAATTAATATTATATCGCATTATATTAGGTACTATCGAACAAGTCGATATATGTTTATTCATTATTATAATGTGTACATATATGATTAATATTAAATGTATGTGCACGCTGGACGCTAGCAAATTTTAGAATTTACACTTTATTATTGCAAGTGAATACGGCAATAATGTGTTGGAATATATATGTTCGAACTAATCCGCTGTTAATTTCTCGCGTGGGATTGACTGTAAGTCGCTCAATGCGTGCAGTTGCGGTTTCGTGGTTTGGTGCAAATGCAAGATCTGTTCGATCTCAAAACCACACAGGATTATCACCGAGGTAAAATGCAATGTTTGTCGAGATATCGAGAAATCCTTTAAAACAATAGAAAGACATTTCAGGTGAAAATAGCTCACTGGTGAAAAATAATCAGTTCTCAACTGATCTGGTTTTCATTCAATTTATGGAATAAATTGATATAAATGCTTTGTGACAATAATGTAATAGACGATTCAAAGTTAGTAGATGATTAACAATATTCATTGATGACTAAAATATCTAATAAATAAATATATATGGTGTTTCTAACATGGTAGGTAGTAGGAGTATTAATCGTAAGAAAAAACTGGAAAGACAATTTCATATTTCAAAATCATAGCCGCTCTTTAGTATATCATATACATGATTATATTTTATATATACGAAAACTCGATGTGTTGAAAAAATATAGCAACAAATATAACAGTCGACTTTGAATTTCTACACGTATAGTTTATTAATATTAGTCGATGCGCTAATATATAGTGACATCCGTTTTATTTATAATTTATTGTTTTTCAAATAATTACTTTGTACAATATACCCTACAAATCCAATTCAGCATTTCATATCACGACAAATGATAATATTCATTTTTTTTGCTTATTTATTTATTAATGTGTATACATATATAATTAGCATCATTCTCTTTTTTACACGTGTACAAATATAGGTGACTCGATATAATTGATAATTTATAGTACAATTACACCCGATCAATGCGCGTAAAATCCGGGGATGAATAATTTACGTTGAAAATATATATTCATTTATTCATAACGCTATATTTTCATTTATAAATGAACAACAATAACGATCAACATCATTTAATTATAATAAATCGTGATAATTAATAATGCTAATCAAATAAAAATCACTTTCTTAACGTTGCGTTTTCAAATAACATTTATTTTTTGAATGTCATATCATCATATCAAGAGCATCAAGAGCGAGTTTTCGAAATTCTATTATACAATAACGTGTAATTTGTAACATCAAAAATGGTAAAATGAAGTTTATTTATTTATTTTATTCGTTAAATTCCGGAAGAAGTTGAATCTACTTTTTCACTTTTAATCATGCCCATTAATTAGACAGTAATATTTTTAATAAAGTGATTATTTTTTATTTAAACTTATAAATGAATTAAATATAGTATGAATGTTATGAGGCATTTCTATTTATAAGCGTTTCAAGGAATTAGGTGAAAAAAGATGTCTAAAAGGATATGTCATGTAACCAAAAAAATGGGACATTCTCTGATTTGATTATTAGGTTTATCCTAATTTCTGATGGTTTTCCATGCCGAATGAAAACCTCACACTTCTGGCTAATACATATATTCTATCTTAAGAGAATTGTCATTCTTACCAAAAGAATTATAACAAAGCCGAAGATTAAAAATTGAAGTAATAGGCACTATATTATTGCTTTCGCTTTGGTCATTTTTTGCCATAACACGGCGAACGGCCTCAGACAACCAAACTCTTTTTTCAGTTTCTTAAAAGTACTTTAATTATTAATAATAATGACTGTGACAATCTTGTATGCCAGTGATGGTTATGATGAAGACGATAGATACAAGATGAATTAACGCGGTAATGTCAGTAAGTTCGAGAGAGATCAATCAAAATTGTTCAGATCTAGTATGGTTGGAATCTGTATATGTTGACTGTAACCAGGTGGGAAAGTGTACCGTTTATAATTATTTCTACAATCACTAATTAATATTTAAAAATTCTGTTTTCAATTACAATGTACTCTGTAATTAATATCTGGATAACTATATAGCCGATCGACCGTGAATACAGAATCAGTAACATTCACCGTGTCTTAAGTTCTACGATATATCTCAAAACTTGGATATTAGTGTCTGGGATCGTAGGTCGCATTACTCTTTTGTTTTTGCAAAGTCGAACTGCATGCCATCAGACAGGGCGAACACGTGTTCTTGACGTGGTGCAGTACCCCCGCAGGCCCTTGAGATTTATCTTTGTAACGCGACGCTATACCAATATATGCCAATAAAGGAAGGAAAGTTTCGGTCATCGTGGACAGTCCGAAAATCACGAAGCACGAGATGAAGAAAAAGAGAAAGATCTAAGAAGAAGAACGAGGAGCAGTGCAATACGACGGAAACAGGGGTCTGAGTGCAACGGAAATATACGTAACAAGCGCATCCATTGCGAGGATGTTTCAAACTTAGGCAATAATACTACAGTCAGTTCCAGAAGGCTGCGGATAGTTGGCGAAACTCGTATCGTTGCTTAGAGCACCCACACAGAAGTACCTTTGACCCGCAGTACTCTTGCGCGGTTTACTTATTAACTTATTTTTTGTCGGATTTGCCAATTCTGAACGGTTAAATGAAAAAAAAAAAAAAATTATTAGACATCTTCGATTTACTCCAAATTTGTCGATTAAAATGATCTTGTTCCTTTTCATCGAGCGAGCGCACCAAAATTGTTTAAAACCTTCATAGTTATTTTTGTTTAATTATTTACAAATGCCGCAATGTATCATTTATTTAAAATATATTTTGCACAGAAAATTATCGAGCCTTATTCACATCTCACGAACGATATACGCAAGTAATTAAAATATTTCCCAAAATAATTCTATATAGTAAAAGAATTATGGCAGAATATACATGTTCTTTTTAAATTCGATTTAATTGTATTTTAAGCCAGTTAAGTAGCGCGCTGCGTAGTCGTCTGATTAAAATGGTATACAGAAACAATTTATTACTTTTTATATATGTTATTCGCGCACAATGTTAAATTATTTCTTTGTCAGAAATGACAACAAAATGTAAGCAACGCAATAATATTTACGAAGCATTAAAAACGTTCATTAGCGCTGTATTTGCAGACAAAACGACTGTGTAAAATTGCATTTAGAAACTAGAGTACTGCATGCGCAAAAAATAGGTCGAGAGAGGGTGCGTTAGAGTGAGGGTTTGCGCCTCCAGGGAAATAAAGGCCGGAAGACAAGCTCTTTGGTCAGATAACGCACGCGTTTCGTCGTTGTTATCCTCGGGAGAAAAAATGAAGAGAGCTTTAGGAAAGATGGCGTGTTATAAAACAGAAAAAGAAATAAGCAAGCACGTGGTTATTTTTGAAATTTCAAATTCGTTTATTTATAATCATGAGGTCGCGGCTCACTGTTGTAATCCGTTTTAATTACGACAAATTGTCGTGTGCCCCTTGGCCCGTTAAAATGTATTTTACCCGCATTTATACTGCTTTTTCGCTTCTACGATAATCAACTACGACCCTTTCTTTCCCACGAAAATGCAAATCAGCGTTTACATTGCCCATTCATCGGCAATTCGTATAGTGCTCTCATAATCTTTTAAAGGAGATGGCCGAAGGAGGAAATCCACGCTTTCTTTGATTTCAATTTTCTTCGACGTTCGACTTTTCGGCTTGTTGCACTGTTTCAGGAGGATATCCATGGACTGTCGTCTTGCTTTCCCTTCTGTTATAATTTTTCGCCAATCAAAAGCTCGCTTGAATGGTTCATTCGTCATGAATGTAAACGCGTCCGATTGGATTTCTCGGAAATTGTTCATGATTTCGTCGTCTGGACTGGCGAACAACAAATAGAAAAAAAAAAAAAAAAAAGAAAAGACAAGGTAGAATATTTCATGAAGAAATATCTCATATGTGAAACAATGTTTGTATGCTTACATCACCATGCGACACTCCTTTGCCTTTAGTAGATACATCTTTTCCTTCATCCGACGGAATCGGTACTGTCAATGACTGGGACGATACCATAATCGGCTCATTGTCGAGACGCTGCTCAGGAAAAAGATGTGCTACATTTTCTTCCAATATTTGATCTTGTTGTTTTAAAAGTTCGCGGAATTTCCTTTTCTTCGTTAGAGCTTCCTGGCGCAACTTCAATGCCGGAGCCCTTTTCCTTTCAAGTTCGTCCTCGCGAAGACCTTTAGTCTCGAGGAGGTCCCTTTGCATACGCCTTAATTCTATTTCTGTCCACGAAATGTCCTTCACTGCTTTTGATTGTTTGCTCTATAATGTAATGATAATAATATTGTAGAAGGATTGAACGGAATTTATTGAGTGAAATTAACGAATAAGATAGATACCGCGGCAGTAGTTTCTTGGTCTATTCTTGACACAGCAGAAGCTATCTCTGATTTTGTAGATTTTTTTGACTTTTCAATATCCGCAATTTTCCTTTTTGCAGCAATTTGTGCATATTTAGTCTTTTTCGCAATATATTTCATGTTCGCTTCGTTCCATTGGACCTTCCATTCTCTAAATCGTTTATTCTAAAAAAAAAAATTCGAAGGCAATAAAATAATTGTTTTATGAAAGAAAGCCTGATGTAATTACTTCATCTAGTCAAATAGTACATAAATACACAGTAAAAGAATTTTATAGATGCAACTATATCTAAATTATTATATATTTAATTATGCAGTATGAAAAATGTATATGTCTAGAAATGTCAATATTAAGCATATGTTAGGTTGAAGAGAATTTTACCGCGTTTACTTGAAGATCGATAAATTGTCGCATCCAATCGGTGTCATCTATTTCTTTAGAAAAAAGTTCCTTCGGAACGGTGAAGAGGCGCAGTGTTCCATTGAAGTCACTAAAGCACAAGCAGGGAGGTTGTAGGGGTAGCTCGTGTACGTAAATACCGGTTATAATACGACCAGATACACTTTGAATGATATGAGGTTTATCACTCCGTATAAGAAAGTCCCAGATTTCGACGGTTCCGTCATTTCGGGCGAGGAGCAGGACTGTCGGACGTATCATACTCCAACAGCACGCCGTATATCTTTCAGAAATAAAGACAGTTATGCTCTAATGCCAATGTGATTCTTTTAACATAATGACGCATTTTATAATACTTAGCACTCGTTTTGAGGTACTATGGCGAAAACTAAGATATTACAACCGATGGCATAATTTAATTAAAATAATTTAATGAAAATGACGAAATTGAACTGTAAGGGCTTTGTTTACCTATAATTCGACTCTCTCCAGAAAACTGGATTCTCATAATTTTCGCTCCATATAGCGTAAATTCTGCCACCAATCGTCGCAATGATATCTCGTAAAAATATCGATCTCGCGGCCACGCAAACCGGACCGTCATGTAGATTGTTCTTCCAAGCCCATCTGACCTGTTCCTTATTTACAGCGACACCGGTCGAAAATTCGTAGCCGTCCCAAGTAACCATTCCACATTCACCTTTTAGAGTCCCGACAAAAATAGTTGGTTTCATTTCAAAATCGGCCTTCTCGATATGCAACGTGTAATGTTTTCGAACATAAATGTCGTCATCCGTTGAAATCTCGTCTGCGGCTTCCTTATGAAAACGTGATCGATGCATGCTAAAAGATATCACACTCGATCGTATGAAGTTTTCATCCTGAACGATTAGTAAGTAATGAGGACTGAAAACTCCATCTAATACTTTGTAAACAGAGACAAGCTCGGCAAGAGATTTGGGCTTGTGCTTTTCTTTCTTCTCTTGTTGCGGTTCGCTCGGATTTACCGTTTCCGCAGGTCGCCATCTTTTGTTAGAATGCACAGGTCAACATTTATCTTTGAGCCGAATTAAGTTTATTATATAATGGTGTTTATAAAATACGAACTTCAAATCCCAAAAGGCGACGGTGCCGTCATCGCTGGATGTTATAAATTGCCAAACCAAGTCTTCTACATTTGTATCCTCAGGCAGTGAATGAATTCGGCCATTCTTGTCAACTTTATTGTACGGCGGTACCCATACGATTTTTGTTATTGATCCTTTTTGGCTGTGTGTTAGCGACGACATGGCAGCTGGTCTGAAGTATTTGTCTCCACCTGATTCGCGCATCCATGTCATCAGACTCTTCATGGCGATTTTGTATTTCACTTCCGCGCTAGTATGGATCATAACCTTCTCAATTTTTTTAATAGCGCCCGGCACATCCCAAATCCCAATCTAAACGTACGTGTAGATTGTACTGTACTAAAATTAGTATCGACATTTTTTTCGAATAATGGGAAAATTATTATTAATACACCTGATCTAGAGAGTTCTAGATAAGGAGCTAAAATAAAGTAATCAATATACTTATCGAAACGTAGAGTTAGTAATTAGAGCAAAGGTTGGATCTCACTTTACCTGACCATTAGCGCAACCCCCAATAATAACATTTCCGTCATATGGGCATATCGTGACAGCTGTGACTTCTCTGGGAGATTCAAGAATCAGTTTAGGTGATAGGCAATCGTCGAAGGACCACACCAAAATGTAATTCATTCCTTGGCATGCTCTGAGAACCTGTTGAACGGCATTTGAAATACTTTATTCTAAGTATAACGTGACGTTTAAATTCTAATCTACCTCTTACTTCGTTATATGGCTTTGGTCCGATAAAATTGTCACAGTTACTGATGTCAGTATACGCCACCGCTGCTAGTCCAGTCCACAACGGATGCCAGGCTAAGCTATTGATGACTTTATTCTTGCACAGCGTCCCTTCGTAATAACTTTGATTCTCAAGGTACCCAATTTGGGCGGGTGGCAAAGTATCTCGTATATCTTTCACCAATCCTATCAGGTCATCTTTGTAAATGTCCCAAGTACCGTTTATTTTAAGCTGTGCATAAATGGAATTTGATCGACTTACGGAAAGAAGAACTTTGGCACAAGAAAGGGAAGAGGTATGCAAGTATATAGAGCAAATAGATAAGAGTCGTTATCCCGAACCTGTTTGCACATTTCATCAGCGTGTTTGCGAAAAAAACTGTTTAAGCGTTCGAGGTTATCTGCTCTTTTTAAAAAACGTTTCATGGAAGGACATTCGTAGGCATATTGAGACCACGAATTCACTTCCAACGTCCTATTGGTTTGGGATCCTCTGTCCTTTACTGGGGATGAAGCATTGATACCCGTGTCGATGCGGAGTTTGTACACGTTTTCGAAAGATTCCAGATTAGAAGGGACTAGTGAGATATATCCATCTCGAACGTCTTCAACCGCTCTGTCTTTTAGGACTACAGCACGGTTCTTTGAAGCTGAAGTTGATTGAATCTAAATGTTGATTTACGGATTAGAACCGTATGGCTACTACGTTAACATTACGCAATAACACATGAAATAAATAAATACATTTGTCAGACTCCGTTGAGAGTAGTTGAGTCGAGTTCAAGCAGAGTTGGGATAAGTAACCATGGTAATGCAATGTAGAAGGAATTTCGAAAAAGCGCACCTTTCGGGCGACGCCAATATTTAACAATGCGACAGTACGCTACATGATGGCATTCGCGAGCGCGCGAATAAAAGTAGCAGCCAGCTGTATAACCGTAGAAGGAAGCCATAGACGAAATTTATGGACGCCCGTAAGCAGGCATCCGTAGAATTTATTACATTGCCCGGAAATTGAATTAAAGGCAGCGTATCGATAAAACATTCTGTCACAAGGTTAAAACACGGCTCCCGTAATTTACACAAATCAAAAGCTACTTAGCATAATTACGTTACTGCGCTCTCTAAAAGCAAATAATATTGACTCTCATTATTCTCTCAGTGTCATATTTCACGTGGAATAATGAGATAATTTAATAAATTTTTGAAAACCATTATTTCACGCAACACTTCAATTTTGTCTTATATGGAGCACCTCCTCTACCGAGACAAGTGCCTCGTGGAAACTTGACCTTTATGGGACGTCATTAAAAAACAAACAAAAAAAATTATCCCTAATTATTTAACGACCATTCCTTCACGTTAAAACTGCTTTCATGAAATGCTTTCAATTATTTTGCAAATTTGTCTGCGAAAGACAATCGCTCATCCTCTTACTTCGATTTCAATAAGTGGTCGATTATTCTTCACGATGGTACCGTCGACTTCCCAAGCACTCCCGAGGTCTTCCCATTTGCCGGGTGTTTTGTAGACTGATTTGCGAACTCTATTTCCCTGCTCGAGACGGAGATTTTCGATGTGACGTAAAACGGCGTTCGTGCAATCCTCCGTTAGACAAACGTAGAATCGTCCTCCTTCAATGGTCGTCGGCGCGTATCCTATTAAAATTTCCTTCTCGGGGAAAGCCTGTATTTCGCTTTTAATAGGAAGGAAGTCGCTGCTTTCGTCGTGAAGGTCGAGATTGTCCTCGATAATTTCTTTCTTGACGTAAATCCACGGATATTCCGTCGTGACGTTTTCGCCGATGATGCAGCCGATGATCTTTTGTGTCAACGTTGACAAGTTGATTCTCGCCAATCCGGGTATGTCCTGTTCAGTCACATTTTTCAAATCATTAATGTTAAATCACGCGTCGATCATTCATTAATGTAAAAATCTTACACTTTTCTAGCTGCTCAAATGACCGAATAACGCTCAGGCGGACATCTTTTCCGCTATAATTTCAACAACATTATTTTTGATTTTAACATTGAGAAAAAAAATTTCGAGTCACAGTTTATTCATGTAATATTTTGTGCTCTTTCAAATGTAAAAATAACTCGAAAATACGCGTGTATTTTATTCGACAATTTTTTTTGCTAAAATTTTGAAATCACTTTGTCAATTCAAAAATGTCCGCCATTGAATTCAAAATACTAATATAATAAGTTAAAAAATAAACATCACATAGATTTCAGATCACGCCATGTTTTTGAAAAAATGTTACCTGAGTGTTTTCGAGGTCGCTTATTACAAATCTGATGACGAAATGAATGAAATTTGTATAAATAATTTGATGGATGATACTCAAACTTTGTTTCTGGAAATTTTGTTTTTAACGCATTGGTGGCCATTTCAAAATTTCAAGATGATTTAAAAATATTAGCAAAATTTATTTAAAATGCACGGCTATTTTGACCACTTATAGAGCTGACTGCATATCGATTTTTGGCATGAAGAAAATTGCCGAAAAATAAATACACGTTTTTACATTTATGACGCCGTATTTAATTTTTTAAGCATTGTATATGAATTCTGACGCGAAATAATCTGAAAAAGAACAAAATTTTATATTAGAAGTTGTGACTCTAATTTTATTTATTTATTTATTTTTTCAATTGAATGTGTCCGCTATATAGGGCATTAATAGATAAATGTGAAACAATAGAATACAAAGTATCGGCATTAGTTCAATGAAGATCTCAATGTTGTCTGTTTTTCGCAAATAAGCCAAGTGATTATATAATAAAAAAAATTAATTATAATAAGATGTGAAATTAATTTTCTTAAAAATATTGACAAAAATTAACCAAATTTAGAATGTGAGATGGTTTATCTTCCGATGCGGTTACGGTTTGACTACTTTTAGTCAATGCCAAAATGTTGATCGATGAAGCCCTCGGGGAATTAGGAAATGATGGTCTGTGTTCGCTGGTGGCTGTTGATGATCGACGAAGGTTCTCATCGTCGATCCTGACTCTTTTAGAACTTTTCGTAACATCTGGAAACAAAACCAAGAAATTATGGAATTTTCTTGCTTGCAGATATTTGCGTCAGATGCATGCAAATATTGCACGAAGATATTTTTATTGCATTCAGATATTCTTAAATTCGAAATTATTTAAAATTAAAAAAAAACCTTTGGTTACGGGTCGAAGTAAAAAATGTTTTCTAAATTTTAGAAAATTTTTGAATTTTTCATTGCATGTGATTGAATTACATGATATAAACGGACGAGTAACCTAACCTTTTTCTGACGCGACTGAATCCTTGCTAGGAGCTGCTTTCGTGTCAGATTGCTCCGAACTAGTATCAGCCATATCCCCTTTTCAGAAGGTAGCTTTTTTAACAATTTTCACAGCCAACGTTGTAACCTATTTTAGTGGCAACAGGCATTGAAAGCTCTGAACACATGTGACGCGCGAAACTTTTGTTTTTTGAACAAAATAACATCATGTACATGAAGGACCGTGATGCGGGAATAATACTCATGGTGCGCGAGGTGTAATTTCAATAGAGATGTTGGTTCCGTCACGTTTAAAATGCTTTAAATGTGATTTGCGCAGCAGTCTATTATAATAATATTTCGGGACTGGTAAGCATTGTGCTTGAAATAGAGATAAATCTTTGAATAAGCCATGGGCTTAATAGAGATATGAAAATTATTTACTCAATTAAAAATACAACTTGAGCAAACATTGTATATTGCTGCCCAGTACTTATTAAAAGCATTTTTCGTTTTGGATTAGAAGACTTCTTTTTCAGTATTATTAATTTTCAGTGTACTTCATTTTAAGTTACAAATAATGTCTATTCTATAATGTCTATTCTATAATGTCTTTTCGTAATGTCTTTTCGTATAAAAAACAGAATGTAAGAACACAAAAGAACCATCACAGGAGACAGCACAAAGTATACAGGAGTGTAATGATACTCAGGATAAACACAGGACACAACTTCGACTTGGACAGGGTTAAAGTTTTGGCCAAAGAACAAAACATTGAAAAAAGAAGAAAATTAGAAAACTTTTTTATCAAGAAAAACAACAACAAACAAGAATGTTAACAAGGTTGTTATAGAATTGTAATTAAAAAATAAGAAAATAAAAAATAAGAAAATAAAAATAACGTAATGCAGACATGTATATAAATAAATAATAACCACCTCCCGAAAAATATTGAATATATTGTAAAACACGACAAGTTTAAAGATATAAAAAACAATATATACAAATCCAGATTCAGAGAGCTCCGACAGCCCCTTAAGAGGCTCACGTTCAGCACTCTGCAACTCACTGGAAAGTAGATGAAACATTGCATTCCCGGTTTTAGATTTATCTTCGAAAACTTGAGGAATAATGAAATAATGAAGGAGAGGCTAGGAATGGTGGATATAGGGTGGGGAAGGTGGGAAGCACGTGACTTTTGTCGTCAAAAGCTAGTAGACTATAGTCGTTTGCGATTCATAATGTCGGATGCATGTATTTTGCAAGTATCAGATTTCCATAGAGTTGCCGATTATTTCATATAACGTTTAAAATATGTCAAATTTTATAAGACATAAAATATGTAATAAAAATTATTATACTGAGAAAGGATCGTTTTCCGGGAAACGTATTGATAATCGAATGCATTCGTGGATAAAAGTTTATATATCATTATTTAAAAAATGATATATATATATATACACACACACACACACACACACACATATATATTCGTTTATTGAATGTAATATTTTCAGAGTCAGTTTAATAAAATCGAAATTTAATATTCTTTTCAGAAAAATAATACAATGTGTCAAAAATACAAAATATATCATGTATAACATATAACGTATATTAAATTTTCTCATCAGTTGTTATATATGATCAACGTGATGGTTACTGAATTTTGATAAATAAAATAATTATATACGTTTTTTGCAAATCATGAATTATTTTTGAAATGACACTGGACGAAATTACTTGTTGAAATGATTGATATACTCCGATCAAATCATTATATCATGCATATAGGCATACAAATCAGGAATGATAATAATTGTATCGGATAAATGCATTATCGCCGTAGTCGCGTAGAACCACAATATTTCGTCCATTTCCGCTATAATATTACTGATAGATGAAATTAAATTAATCCTTGTGAGAGAAATAACAAAGAATGATCGCCGGTGTGACACAATTATGAAAATCCATACTTCCGCCTTAGGGATTATAGGCGATAATGAAGATTTCATTAGCCTACAGGAATGGGACGAAGAAAACATAATCTCGTTATAAATTAACCAATAATATATCTCAGTTTGTAAAGGAAGAGAAAAATAGATCGTATTTATAATTGCGTGTATGATTGTTAATTTATAAATACTATAAAATGCAATTTTTATGATTTGTACACTTCTCCCTCACAATATGCTATGAAGTAATATCATATTGGGGGAATGAAATTTTTTGTTACAATTAAAAAAAGAAATTCAAATACTAGTATTATTCCAATCGCTTTATAATAAATTTATTTCACTTTGGGAGTCATTTGTTATTTGTTAACAATTATTCTAATTTTTTAACAATTATATCATTTTTCAAGATGAGAATCATTTTTACTAATATATACATTATTAATTTGGTTTTATCTTACATTGATATATATATGAATAATAGTATATTACTGATAACATAAAGAGTGACTTTTATTCCTATATAGAGTGCAATATTCTCACACGAGTCGAAGGCGGGCGATAAGAATATTTTACGAGTATATTTAAGATATTTTATGTAATTATTTTCAATTGCAACTAGGCCCTGTTACATAAAATTATATTCTTTAATTTCCTTATGCGACCATGTATGTGTGCCAATGGGCTTATATTTATGACGTCCTAATACAACTTTATTTTTTATTTCATAGAGATCTATAATTTATCAACATGGTGTTTTTAGTTCAAAATTTTCCGGTTTCGGTTATTCGGAAGTCGTTTTTCTCTGTTTCGCGAACACTTTTACAATAGTATCTTATAGTTGACACATTTCATCAAACAACAACTTTTTCTTTTAGAGAAAGTTTAATTCGATGATGTCGCAAAAAAAAAAAAAATCAAAAAAGTAAGGAAAACACGACGGGAAAACCGACAGGAGATATCGCGTCACGTGGGCGCGGCCACGAGAGGCAATCGTGGTGGGTACCCAGTGCGAAATAATCTTGAAAACTAATTTCAGCCGCCAGAGCAACGGCAAAGGAATGATACCCAACCACTGAGTATTGCACTTCTGCAGCGGCTGAGATTTGACTAGAGGGAAGAAATGAAAGCCCGTTACGAAATTGAGTGTGATATACATCGATAGCTTTGTATGAAGATTTATTTACTCTCAAAATTTAAATTTCCCCAATTGATAATAAAATTACACTCTGCTGTCTAAATATAGATAGAACAAAACCCTATTTACGTTATACAAAAAAAAAATTGACTATACTGATTTATTAATTTATAAATTTGTGCTCACTTTTTTAACAACAACTAATAGGAAAGTTTACTTTCTATTTTTGCTTTTATAGTGGAATGGAACTGAAAGAAGAATTCCTAATGTATATAGAATCTTTAAAGTCACTATACTGTTTTAATTCAATGTATGGCAGACTATCGTTTGAGGAGGAGGAAGTATCAAAGGAATACCATGGATGTGCCACCAGGTCTACAGAATTGGACGTTAGGTATAGGAGCAGTTTATCGAAGCATTACACTGATGGAACAAATTCGATGTTCCGGCGAAAAGTTTGCTATTCCAGCGATAAATTTGGCTGATCTACGGAATGTTTCACGGGAGAACTGAATTTTTACTATCAGCGTGATGGAATAGACCAAGCTTTCGAACCATCGTTTAAACTTCATTAGGCAATGCAGCACTGGAAATTACGGAAATCCTGTTCTTTTGCAGGAAGGAGTTTTCTACCTATAAATTGGTATTTTTTGCCACAAAAGCTTTTTCAATTCATCGATAACGTTGACTTCGAAATATTGAGTATCCGGCTTTGAATACCGATTCCATTAATTATTTCTAAATTCGAAACATACCCTTTGTTTTGAGGCCATTCTCTGACGCATCGATTCACTGTCAGGATTTTCATCACTTTGCAGAGGTCGCTTACAAATTTTCTTCACGAATTAAGTATTACACTATATTTATTATAAACTCCATACGAAAAATTCAATAATAGTCCCTTTTATTGGCCGAGGACACAAAAAGGCGATAAAAGTGAATTTTTATTCGTTAGTGATCTTAAAAACCTTTGGATACTAAGTTTTATGAAAATCCATTACTTGCTACATTTATCGAGGTATTCTAAGGACATTATTTAATTTATATTAAATTAAAACGTTCATTGTGCACGAAGTGTATCAACGTGGTTGCGAATAAATTGCATTTCAAATCATTCAACCGCACGCAAGTGAAATTATTCCGCGAAATAAACGTTTGACATCTCATTCTCGAAAAAGTAGGGAAAGTGTCGACAATGTCGTTAGTCAAGTTAAGAAAACAGCTCGGACCCATTACGAGACGGTGCTGGCGCAATAGTTCATAAATCTCCACTTCATCCTGGTGAAGTGCCTGTATAATAGAATTTTACGATAACAAAGGTCAGTGCATTCTGTGCCGGGCGTACCAACCGCGAAGATAAGGCTAAGGACATCGCGGCAGAGCCGAGCTTACAGCGTTCGCAGCGGGATTATATAGGTTTTTCCGGAACAACAATAACATCCTTCCTATCTCCGCCTGGCAGACTCGCGAAAATTCACAGCCGTACACACTTGCCACGAAAAAGCGAGACCTTGGAAACTCTACTCGGGCCTCCTGCGGCTAAGAGGTCGGGAACGAGAGAGCAAGCGACAGAAAAAGAAAAAGCGAGAAAACGGCAATAAGCGAAAAGCCATGGCCCGCGTAATATCGTTTTACCGTACGTGCCGCGATCTCTGAACACCATTAAGAATGACTTTCTATCGTCTTTTCTTCCGCTTTTTCCTTTTTTCCCTCTTTTTTTTTTTTTTTTAATAAACTTTTTATAAACGTTACTCTAATTGCAATTTTCGCGAAAATTACCGTCTATTCCTTCCATTAACATATGGCTTAAGTGACTTTCGCGACAACGTATTAGTGCATGCAAAGATTTATCAGCAGGTGGGAATATCTGTTCGTCAGTTTTATATCAATACTGATGAAGTTTTTGAAAACAATAGTCACATTTGTTGGGATGTTCGCAGACATGTTTATATCAGGGTATTGACGATCAAATCCAAGGAAGCGCCTGTACGTGAAACGTAAAATGCAGAGTTCACATTAAATTGTCCAGGCGTAATCGTACTCGACGTTAATAGTGTCGCATACACGAGTGAGGATTCAAATTCTCATGGGGGTTGTGTTAAAAACGGATATATACACACACATACTGACGTGCCGACGTATCGTGTTGCATATAGCGCAATGACGCCCTTACACTTGGTCAATTCCGTTTTTTTTTTTGACAGATGAAATTGATGGTTTCTAATTAAGATTTTATCATTTAATAAATCTAAAAACCAAGGTTTAAATATAAATTAAAGAGAGTTTTACGTGATAATAAAGCCTTTATAAATATACCACAAATTACATGATATCGCAGAAATAACAATATATACATCATTTATGTCTGATTCAAAAATTGAATGAGAGCAAGAGACCACGTTAGAAATTGTTAAGTGAATACTGCTCTAACGCGTGGAGGGTATGAACTGAGGGCTGTGAGGGTATGAACTGAGGTATGTTGCGAACCTTTCGGCTTATTTCTGGGTTTCAGCAGCTTATGGCACTGCGCAATGTTGAAAATGCCATGTCCTTTTTTAATACCTATATTTTTTCATATCAGACGAAGATGTTCAGATATTCGTAAAGATCTATTAATTAATCTTTTATTGTAATAATGAATAAAGTATTGAAAGAAGTAACAAATTATTATAGTAGTATGCAAATGCATGTTTAAAAAAATAGTTTTATGTTTCGGCCATGATGTTGGCCACCTTAAAAAAAATTTTATTATATGATATAGTACATAATTATAAATATTCTTGTGGCCCCATTATAGTATATTACGCAACAAGTGCGCAAAGTGTGACTTTGCGCTCTAGTGCGGTAATACTTATTTTGCACACAGAATTGCATCAAATATTAAATATTAGCTCGAATAATTATTTAGCACATCGAACAACAAAACTGATACAATTAATAGTTTCTAAAGTAACTAATTAATAGAATTTAATATACATGGTATATCAAATAACTGCCCGCGAAAAAAATCAAGATCAAACGATATCTTTTCAGATCAGATTAGATCTAATGAGATCATATTTGATCCGAGTTATGGCCATATCTACAGAGATCTG
>JAPYZR010002767.1:0-15876 GCA_030522945.1 Trichopria nigra
TGTGTATGGAGCAAATGTGAATTGGTATATCAAATTCGTAAACTTATGGCACACTGAGCGGGTGCGGCCGAAGGCCGCAGTCGCGAAGTGTATAAAGTTGGTGAGGCCCGAAGGGCCGAACACTGTTAACTTTGCGATCGAAGCGAGCTATACGCGCGATAGCGCGCCAGGGGTCCAGGGGGCGGAGCCCCCTGTGGGGTTGGCGGCCGAAGGCCGCAGGGGCGAAGCCCCTAGTTATTTTTTGAAAAAAAAAATTATATTTTTATTATATATGTATATTTAATCGTATTATTTCAGTCAAATCTACCCGCTAAACATTTCCCGGTTTCGGAAACGTCACTAGACATGGGGTCATTGCATCCATGTAACGTTTCAATTTTTGGCTTATAAACGTTTCTGTAACGTTTTGGAAACGGTGAATGTCCTACCTCAGAAACCTTACACCGAAACGTTACATTTGAAAAGTATATGTGTTCAATTCATTCTGCAGAGAACTAAAAATTGTATTAGATAATACGCCTAGAATTTTTTACTTATTATTCGTTTATAACAAAACAAAGTGGGAAAGTCATACAATACAAGTAAAAAATCGCAATGCCTATTTCCCTCTTCACACTATATTGGAATCGTTTCAGATGTAATTTTATAGAAACGTTCATGTGACTTTGCAATATACACATTCCCCAAACATGTTATGTAAAACATTTTATAAAGTAACCTCTCAGGTATGTGTTTTTGGGCATAGTCATTTTTAAACGTTGCTGGAACATGAAGTTCGTAACGTTTCTAAGAAGATTACATTGCAACGTTCTTGCGACGTGTCAAACTTTTCTTATTATGAACGTTCCTGATACGTTTAATTCATTCTATGCAACATCGGAACGTTTCAGAAACAATAATGCACCGTTAGTGCGTAACGTTACACTTTTATTAATAAATGGATGAAATTAAATTATCCCGATTTTCCTTTATTAGATAGAATTTAAAAAAGAGGAAAACGCAGTACTATTTATTAACAGTAGTCTTAATATTAACAGGAATATAACGTCCAGCGATCACGTTTCGTTATTGGGCCATTCAAGCTGCCCCTATGTTTAAGCCGCATTCACAAGAGACCTTTTCGCGTATTTATTTATATAGTTAGTTGTGGAGTATCGAGGGATATTAAAAGTTTTGGCATGGGTGCATTAAATAGAGTTCTTTACCCTCCCGTCTCCCTAACGTATTTTCTACGCTTCCGCGGTAATCACGGAGAAAATCAAGTTTCCGAAGGGCTTCACGGGTTTTACGAGGTCTTCGAGATTATCGATACTCTATACCCTTGTATGGCGCTTCGATAGAAGAATTCGCCATTGTTGTAAAACTTGTTACATCGAGGAATCTACACATATAAAAGTTTCGTCTTAATTAAAAAAAAAAGCACGAGTATATGAAAATAAAAATAACTGATAAACGATATCTGTCGAATGTGAAGTGAAATAACCGCACCAAATATTAATATTAAGAATTCAAAAATTCTATATCGATTTAAAATTGCTCGACGTACAATACAACAAGATTCTTTTCGTATAAACCGCGGTCGCTTAAATTAAGGCCGACCTTGAGAATTTACGACATTCACCGTGATTGCATCGTCGTTTTACTTACCTTTTCCTTTCAATCCCGAACTTATGGTGTGCCGTAAAGATCACTTTAACGGCGCGTGGGTAGCAGTGCACCTAATAACACTTGGATGAATGACATTATCGCGAATCGTATATGATGGGGATTTTCAATTATTGCAGTTTACGATGATTTCATTATTCTGCGTCTAGAGAAACTCAGATAAAAATATATATTTACAGAACATAATTCGCGAAAGAAATCAATTAACGTCAAAAAGATAATATATTTATTACAGAAATTGGTTCCTTCCAAGGTTATCGTTTTTATAATACGCATATCTTTCATTATGTAACCGTGTCTCATGGTGAGAAATATTTTATGTTACACAATGGAAAATGACAAGAATTCAATATAAATTTCTGCGAAATGAAATCCCTGTTTCAGGCTACCACCGATCTTTATGGAGAGTGTACGACAACTCATAGTGGAACGTCAGCTGCAGCTCCAGAAGCCGCCGGAGTCTTTGCACTTGCACTCGAAGCAAAGTGAGTTTTATTATTCATTACAAATCACGCCACGGACGTCATTTTATAATACATCATTTACCCGGATTCTTAATTATAAACGTCTGTTTTCGTTGGGTTTGAATTCATCACGTATAAATAATGTAAACATTTATTATTAATTATTTTTATAATACTTTGCTTACCATTTTGTTTTTTAAACAATCATATAAGAATTAAAAATCACGTTTTAAAGTTTTGAAATTATTATTTGAAAATCCATCGTCAGGTATTTCACTTCCAAACTAAACCCTTTGACGGAACGTTATACGAAAGTACGTTTTTGATTTACATATTTATCAAATGTGAATTATTTTTTCTTTCAAATCTCTTGGCGCAAAACTTTTTTATTGGATGAGAGTAGATCCGTGAATATTCCGCACGTAAACCCAGCGAGGCTAAATTTGACTCGTTGCAATTCAAAATGGTAAAAAGATTTCCGCGTGCGACTCCGGGCCTTTGAAAGAAAACGCGAAAGCTCGAAAAAAAAAACGACACGGATGATCCCGAAAATTTAATAATGGAGCTCTCGTCCTTTAACATCCGGTTTCAAAAGGGTGGCTTTGAAAGCTTCAATTATTTCTACCTTATACTCGTCGATGATTTTAATGTGTACCAAATGAAAGGAACCAGGAACTAAAATATTACTTTGTCACCATTTTGTAATCGCTTGTAAATGCATTTTTAATGTCAAAATTCTGTGACAAAAAATCTGTGAAAGAAAATCTGCGAAAAAAATCGCCGAATGATTAAATGTTAAGAAATCCTTCATTTTAAATTGACATCACTGCGAGCGCCTATGCGAATGGATTAAAATTCCGTAAATTGACCTTGAGGAAGGAAATCTGCCAAGGACAATTCTCCGGATGCGATGAAATGAGCAAAGTTAGAAAGTCATTTTTTGGAGATAAAATTGTGGTTTTTTTTTTCTTTTGTCGTCAGCCCTCAACTGAGTTGGCGAGACATTCAGCATCTCACTGTTCTGACGTCTAAGCGTAATTCCTTATACGACGCAAAGGAGAGATTTCACTGGACCATGAACGGGGTCGGATTGGAATTCAATCATCTTTTCGGCTATGGGGTTCTTGATGCGGGCGCCATGGTTGCGCTTGCTAAAAAATGGGAGACGGTTCCACCCCGTTATCACTGCGCCGCTGGATTTGTCATGGATACTCAGTAAGTACATTATTTATTTATTTATTTATTTATATGTTATCGTTATTTGTATTCATTTACTAATTGTACCGAAGATTTACAATATTAATAATATGTAATATAATTCTTATTAAACAAGCAGCAATAAGAATAACAGTTAATCTTGTCTGAAGAGAACTGAACACACGCAGGTCTTGGAATATTTATGATGGTTTTCAAAAAGTAAATCTTAGAGATTCTCGTAATACCGTGGAATTCTTTCTTGGAAACCTGTCCCTGAAAGTTCCATTAAGAAAACTCCAGGAGAAAACTATGACGGTCATATATATCCCTTTTTTTACTTTTATCTTCTTGCAATCGAGTTTTGAGTTTATTTTATATCCATATATATATTTCATAATTTAATATATATCTGGATATAAAACTCAACGAAATACATAGATCTGTATTAAGTTGAAGAAATAATGGTTTTAAAACCTGAGGTATAGCACAATTTAGATGAATGAATTTTATAGGAAATTCGA
The DNA here is from genome assembly GCA_030522945.1 of Trichopria nigra. Lineage (NCBI taxonomy): Eukaryota > Metazoa > Arthropoda > Insecta > Hymenoptera > Diapriidae > Trichopria > Trichopria nigra. The sequence goes on from JAPYZR010002767.1 coordinate 3,848, forward strand.
AAAACTATATATATTTTACATTTAAATCAAAATGTGAAACTAATATTGAAATATATGAAATATTATTATTTTTATCTGACAGGCATTTAGCGACTATACAATAATTGAATTAAAGTTTGAAATTGATTTGAAGATGTGATGATATATCATTTGATTTATGATATTTGGCACTTTAATACTGATCAAGTGATATTTAATACACCTTGAAATTTATCCAACTCAAATTGGTAAATAATACATTCAACTTTCCCTCAACGTGTCTTATCGATGCTTTGCTCGGCGGATATCGATATTAATTGCTTCGGATTAAATGAAATTTACTTTTCTCCCGGAGTTTGCTTAATCTTTCTTTATGTGTTCGATTTAACAAGTATTTTTTTATTCAATGAATCGAATTAATTAAAACAAAAAAAAATTGTACATAAAATATTTTGTTTTATGAAATATATTCGATAATTTAAAATAATTTTAGTTTAATTATTTATTTTTTAATTGGTTATCTTAGTTAACAACTATATTACTATGTGTCATTATTGACATTTCTTGGTCTGCTTGAAAAGCATATTCCAAAATTATACTAAAAAAATATAAATTTATATGTAAGGTTTATATATAATTTCACAGGGTGATCCAAACGTACCGGTACGGTGAAATATCTAGGCGGGAATGCATGCATTTTCGGGGAAAATATTACATATGGCAGTTTGAGGATTTTTCGTAGGATTTAGAGTAATCATTTTTTGTAGGAAACCCCGTATTTTGAGCTTTATTTAACCTTCTGAAAGTCACATTCTTACAAATTACAAACTATCGTTTCTGACATAAAATTCCCCATTCTATTGATTGCCGTTCTTAAAAATAGACGTTCCCAGTTAAAAAATAACCATGACCTTGGAATAACCTTCAAGGTCATGTTCAAGGTCAAATTCAATTATACCATTACAAAAAAAAAAGCCAGGGAAAAATCCTACAATTTCCGTATGTAATATTATCTCCGAAAATACAATCCCGCTGAGATATTTCGCCTTAGCCAGACTTTTGGTTTACCCTGTATATATATATATATATACACAGTTTTATATATGTATATGTATGACTATGTGGACAAATGAGATTGACAATTTTTCTATTCAAGACGATGACGGCCTTAGTTATTAAAAATGACTCAATAGTTCAATGTAACTCGACATGCATCTTTTCCTGATTTCTTAATCAATCGTAACAAAATTATGAATAACAAATGTAATTTCATTATTAGAAACTCGGACGATTAACGCTGAAAATTAACGATAGAGGAAATAGAAGAATTATCTTCAGCATGTGAATGATTTCATACAATTGATTTATACAATTAATTCATACAAATGTATAAAAACTCAAAATAATAATAATAATAATAATAATAATAATAATAATGATAATAATAATAATAACGAAAAAAAATGAAATTTTATGCCTAATAAAGTTTTGTTTATTTTTTAGGAAAATTTCCAGCGATTGGTCTGTCCTGTTGAAAATCAAGACAGACGCGTGTGCCGGTACAGAATACGCCGTGAATTATCTGGAACATGTCCAGGCGGTTATTTCCGTCAATGCTACTCGACGAGGAGATCTGGAGCTTTTCCTGACGTCGCCAATGGGCACGAGGTATTTTTTGGAATTACGATCGATAACAAAAGAAAATCTTTCACCTCCATGTATACATATTTTATTGTGTGCCCGTACCCATCAGGACTCTTACGATTTTCTGCCCAGAGTAGTCTCAAAAACATTGGTTAAACTTCCCGCCAACTTGGATTAAATTCTCTCTGGATTATGGATCCATTATCAGACGCGCAATTGTGAAATGCAAAACCTTTGCTTTCGTAATCTGGTCGACTGTCCTAGGAATCATGTTTGGCTCATTCCAAGAATTTACTGCTTTTAAATGAACTTTATGCATTTTGATAAATTAAATTAAAATTGCTATAGATGTAAAAGTACCAATTGCTGCAGATGTTTGTAGTATACTATAGTATCCGAATTACTGAAATTATTGTCTAATGGGCACTTACGTACATATAATGATAACTTGTATACTTTTTCAATTGCATAAAACATCTTTGCGTAATTTTGCATTTCTAGATCAATGATTTTAAGTAAACGGGTGAACGATGATGACTCTACGGATGGTTTTACAAAATGGCCGTTCATGACGACACATACATGGGGGGAATATCCTCAGGGGACGTGGCTCCTCGAGGTAATTACAATAATCCAATTGTCTATATTTGTTAATTATTTACATCGATCTTATTTTAGACTATTCTTCCTTAATACTAAACGATACTAGAAAGTGCCTCACATTTTCATTTTTATTTTCCTTCATCCGAATCTCTGTATAGATAATAGATATTTGATCAATATACATCTGAACAGATTTTTAACAAAATTTTACTTTCAGGTGAGGTTTGATTCACAAGTTCCCCAACACGGTTGGATACGAGAGTGGACTCTGATGTTGCACGGTACCAGAGAGCCTCCATACACCGGACTCTCGGCAGCCGATCCCCATTCGAAGCTTGCCATTGTGAAAAAAGCTCACGAAGAGCGTTCGAAAGCTATGTAACATCGAAAACAAATCGTGAAATTCGAGATTAAGCTGGAAGCAGACCCCATCTTCTGCTACGATGCGTACCAAGACAGTTTTCTTGCCTCGCCGAGAGGCATCTTCAGCTTCTTCTATCTCTCTCCGGCGCTCTTTGCTCTTACAGTCTCCTTCGACCTTAATAACGTAAATGATGGTTAGAAATTACCGCCGCTCGTTCACTCGACAGAAATTCTACTTCGGTGCAATCGAATTATTTTCGGAGTCTACTCTGAAATTTGATGATTTCGCTCCTTACGAAATCGTCAAATGACGAACAAGACTTTCTTTTTATAGGGAATCCGTTAACGTATTGTCTATTATTAAAGTATAATAACGTTATTATGTAGATATGTTTTTCAATCTGATTTAAATTTCTGAAGAGTCATGTATACAGGAGAGGTAAGAGAGATAATAATTTAAATAGTTTACAAAAAATATTTGACTGTTATAGATTTGATCAGAACAATAATTCATGAAGAATATATAATTGATTATGAAATTGTTTACTAACGTAGAATTGTAAGTTGTAAATATTTGAAAAGCAGACCAGAGAAATTCTTTATGCATGTCGATTCTTACTGTCTGAAAAAAAACTGAGCGACGTGTCAGGAAATGTATATGCAAATGAATATATATTATATACATATATAAACTTCTTCAAAACAAAGGCCTATATTTATATTCATTTTTAATAAAAAGAGATATAATCATCATTCGTAATTAATCTGTCATTGTGATCAGTTACATTCAATTCAGACGATAAACTATTTAAGATCGTCTTAAATGTAACGTTTAATTGTTAAATCTGATACAATATATTAATAATAGTACCAGAAAGAGGAGTTTATTAAATGGAAGCAAGATTCATCAATCAGCCTTAAAATGTATAATAGTAGAGAGATTTCTTAAAATGAAATTTCGCTCGAGAATTTTCTTTCGTGGCTTTTCTTTTTTGTTCGTAGAAAAAACATTTCTACTGGAAAAGAAATTTTCTGAATAAAATGTTTCAATTCGTTGATGTGAAATTCTGTTTTTTTTTTTTAATCAGAATATTCGTGTAAAGTCGCAATTTTTGTCCGTATCGAAGTGAAATCGATACGGAATTTAGAGAATATAATAAATAAAAAGAAAAATTATGCAAATCGTTAGGATACAACAGATTTTATCATATACCAGATGTTAAAGTGAAAAGAGAATAATGAAATAACTTTAGTTCGTCGTCGTTGATTGGTTTAGAATAATTTTATTGTTGGAAGTCTTCGTTTGAAGTATACACATTTTATAGCACACGTTATACATATATGTACACAAAAATGTTCTGTCGAGTGTACGTGCGAAAGAGAGATACGGAGAAATGTAAACTGAATATCGACGCTCAAATTCTCATTGTTTATTAACTGTCTCCTGTAAAGCTTGAGAGTAAGTGACTGATATTGATTTGTCAGAAACGATATTTCAATGAAAACAGTTTATTCGATGAAATTTCCTTCAATACCGATAAATAATTTTTTTTTTTTTGGTTCAAAATGATCAATTTTTTAAAATCAAAATCATCGTATCTTCTCGTCTTCAATTCACTTATTGGGCACATTGAAAACCCATTTTGAACGCGTCGATAGAGATCCTGGGATCAATTTTCGAGAAAAGATTTTTAAATTATATAAGCTCAAGTATGTACAGCAAAGCAGAGGCTTTCGACGGTTTCGGAAAAATTTCCAGTTTCCTTTAGATTTCGCGATAAAAATTGAAGAGGCTGTATTTTAGTTTTTATCGAACGGTTTGTAGGAATCGCGAAGAAGGAAGGAAAAAAAAACTAGTCAGGGATCATTCGTATGTACCTTAGCGGATGTATGTGTGAATTTGTCTCAAAAAGAATATCAGTATTAGGTAATTGTAATTATTGTAATTGTGATCTCGCGCTTTATTATTACTACGGCAGCCGATTACTCAGAGTTCTCCAGTTTTTCTGTAAATCCTTTCAATAATACTAATTATCAAATTTGAGTCAAGGGAATGATCAATAAATGATACGAATAATGAATTTTGAAATCAACGCTTAATGATTTATGGAAGCTTTTTGTTAAACCTGGATTGGTATGTACTGAACCTCACTGAAAAGCTTCCCAAAGCTTGCGGATAAAACTTTATAAAAAATAGAATGCCTTTTCTTGTCAGACAAAAAAAATCAAATATATATATATACAAAAGTTTATCTTTCACATAATAATATGAATAAAACTGTTATTGATTATGAACTATTATTAAAAAAATTTTATTAACATTAACATTAACAGGGCTTTAATCTGAACATGTTTCAAAATGTTTCAAAAGGACTACAACCTAAGGATTGCTAGTATACTTGTGCACAACTTTCCGAATAGTTGTAAATATGTACTTCGGGAAATTAGCAAAAGTAGCTTTTAAGAACGCCTTCAACAAGCCGTTTCAGATATATTTCTATGACGTTTCAATATATCGTTTCAAACAAGCTTTTAAGCATCGGTTTCAGAATTTGTTGACGTTTCAAATTGTATAAAATAAAACAAAAAAATCTTACCAACAATAGCGTTTCAAAATAATTTCAATCTGTCGAAGAAAACAAAAAATGTCTCCCGAGAACATCTGCATTCTACAAAATTTTCCCGGTCGATAAGGACTCTGCATGATCGGCGCAGTACGTAATACATACATTATTCTCATAAGCGTGCCAGAGAAAAAGTTTGTTTTTCGTGGAAAAAGTTCAAGCAAGAATATACAATCTAATTCATAGTCATGTGTTTACGAGGTAGAAAACGATAAAAAAGTCATGCGAAGAAAATTTCTTCTCCTTCATCAAATACAATTTATGGAAAAGGTAGTTTAATAAGAACAGAACCAAGATAATTTCTATAATTCCGTTGTTATATTTAATTAATATATTTCGCAATTCGATAGTCTGCAATCTTGCCTATTTTCATCGCTGTACAATTGCGTTTCGGGTTTGACGATAATTTGTGTGATCGTGATTACAATTGCTTTACGTAAATTCCATATAATTATAATTATTTTATCTTCATCGACGCGAAGGCGATCGTACAACTCAAGGTCCGCACGAATAGGAGCAGGGGAGTGCGTGCAAATTGCTTATCAAAAAAGTCGCACGAGATTGGACTCCCCTGTTCTTTCGCGACCTTCAATGCACCAAACCCCAGGCAAACTGTACAAAACGGAAGAGTCCTGTAAACTTTGTTTCTCAACATCAACAAATGATTATACGTTTCGCAACGTTGAACCAGAACAGATCCAAAGTTATATAGTAATCGGAACTGAATGGGAAAAGAAGTAAAGTACTAATTCGTACGAATAAAAAAAAAAAACAAAAAAAAAAAAAACATTTCGCCGTGGAGCTTACAAGTTTACCCATCAGAATTAAATAATAATTGAAAAATTGTAAATTCTTAATTAATTATGTATAGGAGAAGAATTCAATCAACCTTATTCCGTGGGCAAACATGAGAATATATGTTTTGCTTGTCCTACATTTTTTTTCGGCGTGCACTCCTTCACCAGTCAAATAAGGTTGTCTAAAAGAGTAAAAGGCGAAAGCAGAAAGACTATGTTTTATAATGTTATACAAATTAATCATGAATCCTTCATTAAAAATGTGTATGAAAATTCCATCAAATTTATTCCGTCGGCAGAAATGAGAATATATATATGTTTTTCTTATAAAGTATCCTACATTTTTTTCGGCATGCATTCCTTCGATGTAAAAAGGTAATCTAATGGGAGGAAAGGACAAAAAGAAAAGACTATGTTTTGTAACATTACACAAATCAACTATACCAATAATGAAGCATCCGTTGCAGAGGTATAGATTGAATTATGTGGTATATGTAGATTACACTTTCGACTTTTCTTTTTATTTCGAATTTAGTTCGAGGATTTTTAAGTGCAGCCTAGTTACACTTTTTATGCGATATCGATCAATTGCGGATCTGTGCATTTTCCGGTGTACGTGGCCGTAAAATGATTATATTATCCTTTTAAGCGATAAGGAATCATAATATCTGGGAACATGGCGTATAAATACGTGTATATGTATATTATTCTATACCACTTTCGCGTGCAACGTTGCATTTTCGAACTGGCGAACGCATGGATTTTTACAGAGTTTGCGATAGAGATTTTTCATCGTACACGACATATCTTTGGAAGGCAACAGCAAAAAAGTGATCGTTTTTCAAAATCCTAGACATTTAGATGTGACTCAATGCTTCGTTTACTTTATAAAAATTGATCGAGATTTCGCTCGCTTTTGATGCTGACGTCAAACTTTATAATTTCAGATTTTTATACATGTATTGTTGTTGCAATTTGTCGAAAAGAAATGTTAACTCGGACAGAAGCATTGTATTTAGTCTCTCATTTAAATAAGTAAAATTCAGGATATACAAGACCATCAAATAAATTAGTATGTGATTACTTTGAAATTTTACCCTTAGATGATTAAATACGTCCCGCTTCCGATCTGATTGCCTATATAGCATAGACTTTTTTTTTTAATTAATGATACGATTACTAAACTGATCGATAGCAACTTGATTACAATGAATGCAAATATTTCTTCGCATAGAACAAAATCACTGTACGTACACTGATTATATATGAACATATTGTAACAGTTGTTGTATGTTTGTCGTCAAGATGTCTACATGACGTTTTGTAATTTATAAATATTTTACGCCTAAGAAGTGTTTGAGAAATATTCGATTCGTTTTAAACAAGTATTTTACAAATATAGCGTTTTTTTTCCATATGTAACGTTCCTCGAATAACTTGGAGCGAGATTTTCTTCTAATTTATGATGAAAATGTTACTTATATGAAGAGAAATCACACACTATCGGTGTGGAATCTCGATGCAAAACAATGTTGAGGATTTCAAAAATGGATTCCGTTCTTTAATTTTTTACGAAGCGTTTTAGAAAATCGATTAAAGCAGGCAATACATGTATTTGCTTTGCGACCATATGAATCTAGAAATAGACAAATGCCTGTTGAACGGGGAAGGGAAAGAGGAACGATTATATAAATTGGGGAGTTAAAAAATGGCGCTGTGAAACTACACTTAACGAAGCGGCAGATGTGTAGGTTAATTAAGCCGTGTGTTTACCGCAAAATTTGTAGTTTGCCTTAGCGCAGTTTCGGGAGGGAGCGGAAACGTGAAATATTGTACTACAAGACGCGTGTGTGTACCGTGAGTAAATAGAATATTAACTGTGTGTGTAATTACAAAGAAAATTTATTAAAAACTATTGATGAGTGGCAAGGCGCGGCGCGCAGCCACAGTGACCGACAGAAATAGAGATGAATCGAGGAAAAATAATAAAGCACGTATTCTAGTAGAAAATGAAAGCTGTCAGTGAAGTTATTATTCTCTTGCATGAAAAAGAAATTTGCAAATCCGCACCATCAGAATCCTTCTCGTAATATTAATAATAATCGATTCGAAAAACGAAACACGACTTACAATTTTCATACAGGGATCCATCGAGTCGAAGGAGCTAAACAAAAATTTGACGATGTTTGTTCATTTGTTTCGATATTGATGTATACGAAATATTAGCGAATATCTTTCAGGACCTCTTCAAGACCACCCATGATTCTCCATAATTGAGGTATATTATCATAACCTAATTGTAGTTTTGCACGCACATGACATTTTTGCATACGTGTCATGGCTTTTTTTTTGTCTGCATTTTTTTTTGCATATCACATATTTTATACATATCATGGATTTGACTTCTTACTTTTAATATAATTTTTAATACTTATTCTTTTCAATGTATTAGAAAAACATTAAGACTGCACATGTTAGGTTCAACAACTCGTGTAAAATTGAAAAAAAAAAATTTTCCTTCCTATCAGCAATTCTATTCATCATTGAATATTCGCAAAATGCTTTACTGACTCTATTTCGCATCGTAAACTTCTTACTGAATTTATATAGTGCAACGAATTTAATTTTACACTCAATTAAATATCTGGTTTAATTCTAATGGGACAATGGAATACTCAAACTTTGCCCGAGTTTCACGCTCTATAAAATAATCTGATATTTGATACCCAAAATTTGAAACGACACTAATGGCGTTTTCTTGAAAGGCTTTCAACGTAAATTTATCTTGATGTCTTAAAAATTGAGTGAAATACCTGTAGGAGAAGTTGAGATATATTGGCAACAATAATCCACGAATATAGACAATATCAGAGAATTTTATAATAGGAGCGGGGGCGGGGGGTTTCTTTAAAGGACGTATATATATAGATAGCGTTTATTCAGGATTATAATTCTTTCATTATTGTAATTGTATAATTTTTATTATTATTTATATATATATATAATACAATCAGCAAAAGGAATGTTGTTTAGTAACATTACGTCATTAATTCACGCCTGAACCACGAGATTTGTTTGAACATGTGTGTAAAAATGTACTCGAACTAATATTCAATCAGAATTACCTTGTATCATATATTAATAAGAATAATCGATAAAATTAATGGAATTTCAAAAAATAATTAAGACATCGCTCTTCCGGAACAAGATTCTCAGTTTTTATCGCCTAAAATATAATAAAGCACAAAAGGTACAATCATAATATACTTCATTTGAATTGGGGAAAATGTGATGTTGACATAATATGAATGTATTGTAACGTGGCAAACACGTTACAGGCGAGGTTTCAGGGAGAATCAAATCTCGAAATGCTACGATGCCGTAATAGGGGGGAACGTCGTTCGTGGCACCAAGATTTCAAATTTCAAGGCATCGTAGCCCGCGGAGCCTTTATCAGGGGGTAAATGGGGGAACTGGTCCGAAGAACCGCTAATCTTTATCGATAAAGGTCCAACCCGGAGAGGGGTGATATCCACTATATGGGGGGACTGCGGTCCGAAGAACCGCTAATTTTTACAGTGGCACCTTGACCCGGGTGGGGAGAAATATTGCGTTTATTGATAGACTCTGTCTTGCCGGGAAGCTTCATCCAGGGGTGGTGATGACCATTATAAGGGGGGGGGGGGGGGCCGCCCCGAAGTAGCTCTAGTTTTTACAATGGCATTACCACAATGCGTTTTTAAGAATATTGCGTTTTTTGAGAATATTGCGTTAGATTTAAGAGTATTATTGCGTTAGATTTAGGAATATTGTGTTAGATTTAAGATATTGCGTTAGATTTAAGACATTGCGTTAGATTTAGAATATTGCGTGCGGTTAAGGATAAGAAAATTTATATGTTGGTAAACTCGTCTTTTGATTTTATTTTCTATAAAATGTCAGATGACATTTTCAAGGTAATCGGATAATCCTGCGTTGTAATCAAGTTTTTATACTTGAGAACAACGCAGTATTGTTTTCAATTTAAAACTATGTTGTCGAGAAAGCGATCGACAAAATATTATTATTTCCGTACTCAATGTCGACCCTGTATCGGCCTTGAGTCCTTGTTATCTAATGATCCAAGCATGATTACGCGTCCTTTTTTGGTCGGATTCTGATGGGAAAATGAATGATTTCCCTGGAGAAATCAGAATTAAATTCTGATCAGATGCTGTCTTGGGTAATCTGATATTTATTTGGGCAAATAAAATAAATTACTTTTTGCAATCTACTTATATTGATTTTTTTAAAATTTATTACCATAACAAATAGTCCAGCCTAGATGGAAATTCACATGCTTTTAGGAAAAATTCCTATTTACGTAGTAGTATTTTTTAATAATACGTACATATTGCTAAATTCACTAGTCACGTGGTGTTTATTACCATGCCACATATTTATGATATTGTAAATATTACTACTTTAGTGATACATTCCTCAATGAACTAGTAAATAATAAATTATATTAAATTATACTATTCACAGTAGGAAAACGCACAAAAACAGACAAATCGAGCACGCGCTGTAGTTACCTTTTCGGCCGCTAGGCGCCGTGAACGGTCGCGGCGGTCGCGCATCTTCTCTTTTCGCTCGCGTTATAGAAATGGGTTTCCTTTTAGTACATAAGAGCTCTCGGTGATACGATAAAATGCCAAGTATAGCGGTAACGTACACCCAACATACGTTATTGGTAACTTTATGTCTAGTTAGACTAAGGAAATCATGTGAAAACAACAAAGATAGAGTACATAAAATTGCATATTATTATATATCGAATTTCACTCATGAATGTTTAAAAGAAAAATAAAAAGATAATGTGTCTAATAATAAACATTATTAATGTTAAAATTTAACTAAAATAATCAAAAGATGGTAGAAAACTAATATTTCTGTTATTTTCGATTCGTTTTAATCAATTTTCTTCGATGCAATGTCAACAAAGTCAGTCTAGATTCTGGTCGGAGAAAACAGCATTTCGCTTAGAATCTCGACGGATAAAAGGACTCTGACGAGATGCTGATGGGATTCTGACGGGATTCTGATAAGAGCCTGGTCAGAATCGCGCCTACATCGCGGTTACATTTCACGTCGGATTCTTGACAGGGATCCTTCTCAGAATCTGATATAACTTGGGGACGCTTTGGGTACGCTTGAAATGCAAAAAGAAGCGTGAATTTGCACTTTTAAGCGTACCGGTACGCTTCCATTTTTGCCAGGGAAGTATAGGAAATTATTGAAGAGCGAAGAAACAGTATTTGTGAGATGGAGAATATATACTTTGCAATTGATCATTATGAAAACTGCAAAGTATTCTTCTGTCGCACCAATCCCTGTTTCGCCTAGCTGGCACTTGAATAATTTTTGGTTGATTGACATATTGTATACAATAATATATTATATATAGCAATAATATATTATTGCCGTATTCAAGTTTTTCGTGCAAATTCCAAATATATGAAATTAAAATTTAATCAATAATGTGACTATATCATTGTGAAAGCGGGATCAATGGAAGTCGGACCAAAACGATGAATACTATATAAGTTCGAAAAAGCCTCAGGTTTGGAAAGTTATATATATTTATATCACAGAAAAAAAAAAACGTTGAATGCAGGAAAGCACAAAGGCGCCAATGACATTTGTTTGAAACAGACCATTTGGAAGAGAGGAGTTGCCGCAAATCGACTTGAATATAATACCAGGCGATTGGAACCGCTTTAAGGAACAGAAATAATCACGTAACAATTCTTATAAAAATGAATCTTGGACCAAGACATATATATCATTATGTACACGTATATATTTGAAATAAAAATATTAAATATTAAATAATGAAATATATATTTATTAATAAAAATTATAATTAAAACTTTATAATATTACACGAGTCGCCGTATCGAGCAGACGTATTTAGGATCGGCTCTCTGTCACTTTTACATTTACGTGAAATCGTCAATGTAAAGTCTTTTTAATTAGC
>JAPYZR010002768.1:0-18642 GCA_030522945.1 Trichopria nigra
AAAGAAAATGCCAGCAATTGGAATCGACTTGGGAACGACGTACTCGTGCGTCGGAGTCTGGCAGCAGGGCAAGGTGGAGATCATCGCCAACGATCAAGGCAACAGAACGACACCGAGCTACGTCGCCTTCACGGACACGGAACGTCTCATCGGGGATGCCGCGAAAAATCAGGTTGCCATGAACCCCGCCAACACCGTTTTCGACGCCAAACGACTCATCGGGCGTCGATTCGACGATACCAAGGTACAAAGTGACATTCGTCACTGGCCATTCAAGGTCGTCTCGGAGGGTGGCAAGCCGAAAATTCAGGTGGAGTTCCGAGGTGAGGTGAAACGCTTCAACCCCGAGGAAATCAGTTCGATGGTTCTCGTCAAAATGAGGGAAACCGCAGAGGCGTTCTTGGGTCAAAAGGTGAGAGATGCCGTAATCACGGTACCTGCCTATTTCAACGATTCGCAGAGACAAGCGACAAAGGACGCCGGTGCCATTGCCGGGCTCAACGTCCTGAGGATCATCAACGAACCTACCGCTGCGGCTCTCGCCTACGGTCTGGATAAGAGCTTGAAAGGTGAAAAGAACGTCTTGATATTCGATCTGGGCGGTGGTACCTTTGACGTTTCCATTCTTTCCATCGACGAGGGCTCTCTGTTCGAAGTGAAGGCGACAGCCAAGGAGTTTGAGCGAAAGTACAGAAAGAATCCAAAGTCTAATCCACGGTCGCTGAGGCGTCTTCGCACAGCAGCCGAGAAAGCAAAACGCACTCTCTCATCCAGCACTGAGGCAACCATAGAAATTGATGCTCTCTACGAAGGAATCGACTTCTACACCAAGATCTCCAGGGCTCGATTCGAAGAGCTGTGTGCCGATCTGTTCCGGTCTACTCTGGAACCGGTCGAGAAAGCCCTGGCGGATGCCAAGATGGATAAGAGATCGATCCATGAAATTGTCTTAGTCGGAGGTTCGACGCGCATTCCCAAAATTCAATCCATGCTTCAAAATTTCTTCTGTGGTAAGCAACTGAATCTGTCCATCAATCCGGACGAAGCGGTAGCTTATGGTGCCGCGGTTCAAGCTGCCATTCTCACCGGAGAGGGTGACAAAAATTCTGCTCTGCAAGATGTCTTGCTCGTGGATGTCGCTCCTCTGTCTTTGGGAATCGAGACCGCTGGTGGAGTCATGACCAACATCATCGAACGTAATGCTCGAATTCCGTGCAAGCAAACGCAAACATTTTCGACCTATTCGGATAATCAACCTGGAGTCAGCATTCAAGTATTCGAAGGTGAGAGAACCATGACTAAAGACAATCATCTTCTTGGTCATCAATTTGAGTGGCATAGCTCCTGCTCCTCGAGGAGTGCCCAAAATTGAAGTCACGTTCGACATGGATGCAAACGGAATCCTACATGTCACGGCCAAAGATACCGCCTCCGGACGTAGCAGCGATGTCCGAATCACGAACGACAAGGGACGTCTATCGAAAGAGGAGATCGACAGAATGCTGTCGGAAGCTGAGCGCTATCGCGACCAAGATCGAGAGCAGCGAGAGAAGGTGGAAATTCGAAACCAACTTGAAGGTTACATCTTCTCTGTAAAACAAGCTGTGCAGGACAGCGGATCAAAATTGACATCTTCCGATAAAGATTCCGTTCTTAGATTGTGCGAAGAAACTGTTCAGTGGCTGGATAATAACACTCTCGCTGAAACAGAAGAATACAAACATAAGATGGAGGAAGTTCAGAGGCTATGCTCTCCTATTATGAGCAAAATTCACCAAGGAGGAGCTACCGGTCCTCAAGACTGCGCTAGCCAGTTCAGACAAGGAGCCAACGACTATTCTGGTCCAACGGTGGAGGAGGTTGATTAAATCTAACATTCCGCATCAAGGAACATTTAGTGCAGTGACAAATTTTCAAGTCTGATTTTATTGTTAAGTTGCAATGTACAGTTTCATTCATTTTACGTGAAAATGTATAAACTTTGATTTATTTTCAAGTTTAATAAATGCATTGTAAATAAGTCATTATGTCGATGTTGGCATGTCAAAATGTGGCATGACATGTAAATATTTTGTTGCTAAATAAATAAATTATTATATTTTTTACAAAATTCACGTGTTCTTGTTTTAGCCCTATTCCTCTTTTTCACTACACCAACAGTCATTTCACCGATTATAATTAACAAGTCATTTAATTAATTCGTATGATATTATCGAATTCTGTCTTCTAAATGCTTGGTAACATTTGATAAATCATTTCAAATAAAGCTTTCTTTTCAATTTCAACGCTATTTATACTGTTAGTTAATTATTAAAAGTATTTTCATTAACTAGAAAAATATGGGCTGATTTGTTTTTATGTAAAAATGTTATAAATTGCTTTATTTTTAAGTATTTGCTTAATATTATTGGCTACGTAAAGAGTAATTTTGTAAATATTCCTCGATAATAAAGATTAATCGAGAATGTACTATTATTATTTATATTTGCGGTCGAAACAAAGTTGTCGAGTGACATTAGATATATGGATTGAATTGTGAGATGTGCATAAATAAATATCATATAATTTTTAATTGTATGTGTATTTAAGTTTTATTCTGTACAAACTTCTGACTCTTGATATTGATAAAAATACTAAATATTGTACTAACAATGCAGTAATATTTTTTACACAAAAGGTTTAAAAAAAACTATTCTATTATTTAACTTTAAAATAAAGTTTATAGTAAATCATGTTAAAAAAGCCTCATATTTCAAGGATAATTTAAACAAATATTTTACGCTGGTACATTTCACTTTCTAATGAAATTGTCCTTACAAATAATTAAGGTGTTTGATAATTAAATTTTTCTGACACCATACATGTTTAACTGTCTAACAATGATTTCATAACTATTGTTCACATTGAGACATTTTACGCAATATAATTCCTTCGCTTCATCCGAATAAAATTTTGTCCTACTATTTTTTCTACTCCGTTGCATAGTTAAAACTATAATTATATGTATCTTATACATTGTTACCCTGTAGAAGGCAAGGCAATGGCGTTCATTCATTTATTTATCTACACACGTGCATTTTGAAATAATATCGTTTATATGTACACAATAAAATCGTAATGACCGTGACTTTTCAAATGTATATTTACTAAAATATCGTCCAAAACTACGATAAAATAGAAAAAAGAAGAATAAGAAACGTACTCAAACCTCTCATTACATTTTCACTATACGTTTAATATACAAATTTACAGTCGATGTCTAGCTATCGATGGTATCTGCGAAAACGAAATGAATGTGATGTTCGTTTGGAATGATCCGTCATGCCTTCCGCTGGCGCCTCGGCAGATTTTTCTCTACATAGCCATGAAATGCAAAAACGGAATACAACTTTGCTCAAACAACTCGACTTTACAATTCATAAGTATAGACCAGTATACAAACGTTTATCGTTCGTGATTTTTTCAACTTTTCCGCTCCTCGCATCTTTCACGGTATCACATTTTAATTACGTATTTGACCCGAAAATTCATGTAGGAAGAATTAATCGAGTAATACAAAAAAATGATGCAAAAATTTGCTTTGCATAAATTCATTTTAAAAACTTCATTTGAACTGACGTCAACATTGTATATCTCACGTAAATATTATTCGTCGTAATATATCACACTGCAAATTATGTCATTGTTTGGAATTGTCCCATATTGTCTCGAAAGTGTCATGTTTCAATATGTCGAAAGATTCAGAGAATCTTGAATTCAAATTTTACAATTTTTTGTACGATCAAATGCAATCAATTCCACGTAATTTTTGGCAGTGTTCACTTTGGATTTTTATAAGTTGATCATGATACTTTCGAACATCTAGCTTATAAATTGATTTGAATATTAACTTCAATAGTCCATGATTCATTTATAATAGAATAAATCTAACAAAAGTAATGAGTTTTAAATAAATTTTCATATTTGAAAGATACTGTGGTCTTAAAAAAAAAAGATGGAACGAACTATTATTTCGTTGTTATAAGCAGCTTTACTGCTAATACTTTGAGGCTTATTGAAAGACCACAATTATACGCAACATCATTCTTAGTATACAATTGTTAATAACTACGTCTATATGCACGTTGCAATCAGAACAGCAAGGTTGACTTATATTCAACTTTGGCACGTTGAATAAATTGACTTTTACGTCTTAAGACGCATTAAGGAAGCAATCAAATTACTTTTCTTTGCTGCATGTCCATAAGCATATTTTACAAGGATCATCGTTTAACAGAAATCCCACTATCTATCCGTCTGTCATCCAAAATGTTCAAAAATGTAAATTTTTGATTAAAGTCCTCGATAATTCAGTGATGCAATATCGAAAGAATTTACTTTATATTCACCCTTGTTCTGAAAGATCGAACGTTTTGAAGAACGTTCCGAATTGCTGCAGGATGAGGTGAAAGGAAGTTGGGTCAGTTGGTGTTTTGTTTGTTAGAACGTAGCCGAGCAAGACCTGACCGTTCACCCTCTTCTTCGTCGGACGTGCAAGGAGGTGCTCCTCCAACAGCTCCCTCCGACGACGTTGCTTGCATAATTTCTTGATCTGGTCCGTTTCGATGCTCATACAATAAAATGTTTAACGTTTCTTCGTAAATGCGAGCCTCTGGGAATTCAACCTATGCCATATTTTCTTATATTATTAATGATCTTTGAATTGTACAAAGATAATAGAGATAACAACATTTTTTTTTCACCTTTGTATGCTTTCTATCTGTTGCGTAAACTATCGAGTGACAGCAAACTTCAGCTACTTTCAGTCCGTGTCCATAAAATGTCCAGCAACATATTTCACTAGAGCCAATGACATCTTTGATGAACAGAACTCTTCCACTAAAGCGAAGAGACATTTTATCAAAGAGCTCTATATTTTTCAATAAATTATCATCCGATGAACTGCAAAACAAATTTAAAATACTTAATGAAGAGTAACTTGAACTTACCAATCCATAATTTGTAATGTATATTACCTCGTATAGGAATATTTGTTATTGTGCCTGTTTACAAGTAATTTTACGACTGGCTTGGTTGTATTGCTAATAAGTAACTGCTCTTCTCTTCGAGAAGTAATGAGCGGTACCCTACATATTGGCTCAGTCTCTTGCTCTTTAAGTTGAAGTGCTTGCTCGCACGACTCGGCGAGCTCACTAATACAATAGTACTTTGCTTCGGCCAAAAGCTCAGCCATTTCTTTTGTACTGTCTGGCAAAGGGACCGAACCGTCCCTTAAGAAGTTCAAAATAGTTCCAAAGTGTTTACCGCAACGGTCAATTAATATCCAACCTGCATGAAAATTAAAATGAGTATTATTGTCGATAAGTATTTATTGTCAATGACTTTAATTACTTGTACCAATATATTGAATACCATATAAATGTTGAAAATAACAAATCTCATTTGTTTTCTGTCATTGAGTAACGTGCTGTTGAAATGGACATAATAGTATATCAGCTAACAAGGGTGTAAAGTGTACTTTTACACACAACTATTTATATTTATTTATATATTTACGCACGCAATTACAAATAATTTATTTTCAGTCTTATATAATTGAAAATGGATGTTATATTCTTAGTCTCAGCCTTAATTAAATGTGAATTGCTCAATAGACCTTTTATTTCAGTTTTTAATTGTCTATCTGAATACATGATGTTCTTAAGGGGTAACTGTAGTTTGTACTAAAAGATAAGCTGCTAATTTTAGAATGTTAGCCTCCGAACTTATCTACCTTCAATTAAACCATAAAATGCAACTGACATTACCTCTATTTATAAATTACAGTGTGTCTCCTATGATTAAGATGAGGTATTTAATGTTTCATAAACTGATACACAAATATAAAAACTACGAAAATTGAAAGGTAACTGAAGAGTTTCTACTTTAAATTTTATTATTTTAAAATGCATATTTGAACTTTGTAAAAACTTTAACCAAAATTGAGATTAAAACGATTTGCATTTAAAGTCCCTCTCAAATGCATAAATCTTTGCCATTGGTCATCTGCATATACTCTTACCTTCAGAGTCAGTAAGGACTTCCATACGTCCACTGAACATGGCACGTAACATAGTATCGTGCTTGCGCAGTGTGCCTACAGTCGTATAGTGCAGCGAGCCGCCAATGTTTAGTTTGACATACTCCGATGGGTATTTGACAACAGTCTGATCTCCAGACATGTTGTAGGATTTGACAAGAAATCCTCGGGATGGTGAAGTGCTCAACGTCGACGTCTCTAACGACGACGACGGCGGAGGAGACGTTGATGACGATGAGATATTGATTTTGTCAAATGTCAACATTTAACGTGCGAGCCAGTAGCGTACAAAGTGCTACAATCTTTTCGCGAATTAGACCTGGAATGATTTCAACGTGTAGGCAAAAATTGCCTATACGTGACGTTCAGCAATTACGACCGACTCCATTTTCACTGGTCCCAATCGTCTAGAGTCTCATCTTTTCTCGAGACATCCGGATGATTTTCAGCCGGGAAACGAGGAAAAAAATGATCGACAGTCTTTTATATAGATCGAACTTTGAGTTCAACTGCAACAAACTATGACGGCCCGATCGAACGAAGCTCCGCACCCATCAGTTCGTCGTCGTCGCGAAAATTCAAGATTTTTCTCAGCGGTTTTTTCGCCATTGGCCGATTGCCGATTCTGGTTTCTGGTACTGAAAAATGGAGCTGTATATTATATAGCCACCGTGAAAAATGGTAAAATATGATATATACAGAGAGAATCGCGAAAATCAGCGCGAATCAAGATGATATACACGAATGAGGGCTCATATTCGCGAAAAGACGCGAATAATCCCGAAGGTAATCGAACTTTAGGGCGACGGACCCCCCCCCCCCCCCCTTCCCCCCACCGATGAGTATGCGATTGTCAAGAAGAAAAGCGTTGAATTCAAATTATGTAATTTGAAATAATTAAGCTTTTGCATGAAAATTTGTTCATATATATTGGATATTTAATCAATGTTAATATTTTAGTAAAAGTTTATATAACGTTTGTTATCGCGGGGACAAAAAAAAGAAATCTGTATCGCTATCACTTTTGATCGTTATCATTGTCCGTGGATGTCGCGATTCTTATAAAAAGGAATAAACAAAATGGCCAAGACGCATGCGCGCCGATCACGATTGTTTGGAAAAAATGGCGGATTCACTGAAGAAGTACGGCTTGTTCATAGATGATTTGTCGAAAATTCGCATTTTGGAGCCGGAAGTCGCGAATCAAACCAACAGATTACGAGAGGAATGTCGCAATTTCGTATCCAGTGAGTAAGAAACAAAAGATACGTACAAAACCAGTGATTTTCTCGACGAAGTAGCGTTGCCTCGCTACTGCACCCCTTGATCGAGTGTCAACTGGATTTATTAATGCGCTTGAAACACTACGTCATCGTAAACACTTACCGAAAGCGCGATTTTTCGCACTCGTTGTTTCTTCTTTTTGATGCGTTTATAATTTTATTTTCCAGTATGTAATATATACATACAAAAACAATAAACACACTGAACTCTTCTTGTCTATAAACAGTCTGACAGAACTGATACTGCCCTCTATTTGCGTTTATCTGATGCACATATATGAAATCGTACATGTATTTATACGATTTATACCAAACAATTGCTGTACGAGCACATTTCATTATCTCGCATTTAAATGGACACAGAAATCATGTGCGTCACAGTAAACAGAAGTTGTTTTCGTTGTATCATTCTGATACATTTCAAGAATCTACCTGGTATAAGAAGGTTAACACAAAGCCACAACAGTTTGTAATAAATTGTATTTGTTTTATCGGTTCTTTTATTTTTATTGTATTTTATATAGACTTTTATCAGTTACCGAATTATAAACTTTAATTGATTGTTTAACTTGGTTTCTGGAGCTTTAAATCCATTCGATCTATTACTCGTTCTTATGTATGAACACACAAGTTCAGTTTAAATCTTTTTCATGTGCTAAAAAGTAGTGAAAATTTTAACTCTTGTATTTGCTGGTTTCTTTCAAAGAAATACATTATAAAGATTATTGTTTTTGGAGTAAATAATAGAAATTGAAGTCGCATAGAAAATTTAGAAAATTCCTTTACATTTCTTAACATATTACATCACCCGGTAGTTATCACGATAAGAAACCAATTTCTGAAAAAATATTTAATAAAACATGACTCAAATTCCAAAATGCACTTATAAAAAAGAGTTACTTTTAGAATGAAATTGAGTTAAGCTTTAAATATTTAATTCAATTCAAATATTTAAATCAACAAAGTCTTAGAACCTTTCAGCTGATATTTTACCACTTCCAAAGACTAATTTATTGTTCTTAAAGAAGATGGAAGAGAGTTAAAATTATTTTCGTATGTCAATATGTTGACACTTTTTGGATTTAATTTTTTTCAGTTCGCAGATTTTTATTTAGACTTTGTTTAGAATTTTTTAAATTCAATATTTTTAAATTAGTAAAATATGTATTTATTTATTTATGGAGATATATTTTCAACTGTCAAAAATAATATGTAGTATTACTCAAGAAATTTCAAAAATATCTTTGCTCATATTTCTGCTTTGATTTTTACGTCTGCAAAATTTGATACTAAAGTAAATTTCATGTTATTCTAGAAATCTCAGATTTCCATACTGGCGCCGACGAGTTTATAAACATTGTCAATGATCTTGCTACAGAAGTGGAAAAAGAAAAGATTCGAGCAATCGGGGCCCGAAACTTGCTACATTCAGTAACCAAACAACGAGATTCTGAAAAACAGCAATTACAGGTAAAGCAGAAAAATACAGAACCGTAAAAACAATTAATTTAATAAAGTGTACAAAATATATAACGAAAAGTTTTCTTCGTTAAAGGCGCTGCTAATGGAGAAAACCATGGAACTAGAAAGGCTCAGAGTTCAATGCGATTCTTTGAAAAAAATTGAATTAGAACAGTTAGAAATTATCGAACATTTAACTGCAAATTAAGGAGTTCAACACCAAGATTATAAAAGGGACTGCATATCGTTAAATGTGTGAATATTCTAGTCTACTCTATTTTTCACATCGAACCGGAAGTGAATTGTAATAAATGTTGAGTGAGAATTACAGTATTTTATTACTATATAAGTATATTTCAGCGAAGAAATGACCCGAAGTAAATATTTAACGTTGTACCGTGTACAAGCAAAAATGTAAAATAAAGTTGTTTCTTTTTCGATATATGATGTTGAAAATAACATTTTTATTCTCGACAAAATATAAGATATAAATAAAAAACGACTTAACGTTACTGATAAATATAGTGATCGCATACGGAAGAAATAAGAAAAATTAATATTAAATTGTTTCATTGGGTTACATTTGCTTGCGCAATAAAAAGATCGATTTACTCTCATTACATTTTGTATATTGTTGTCCATTAATAGTATGCAGGTCTATATAATTTAAAATTAAAGTACATGCGGCATCGACAAGACTGCGTAGAATTTGCACCAGACGAATTGAGATTATCTACCCCTGAACAAGAAAGGCACATCCGTAATATGTATATTATAGGATACAGGTCAGTATTCACTATAGTACTTTTTAACTTTTAAAATATGGCTCGAAAAGAAACAAATAATTGTTCGCGACATTGTTTCTGGCCAAAGAATGCGTTAATAAAAAATATGACAAATTCCAGACTTCTGGTCTGAAAAGAGTCCTCGTTGACTTGAAATGGCTCGTATATTCACTAAATTTTGCACTATTTGCAAATCCTTTCGCTGGTAAGTTTTGTCCGTGATACTCTGTCAAGGATCCAATGACATTGCTTTTATTGAATGTCCACTCGATTAAATAAGTCTTTGAAACGAAATAGTTGCTTAATTCCGAAGCAACATTAAACGTTTGGTATACACTTAGAAACCTGACAGACGCATACGACTTACTTTTTATATTAAAAATATTTATTTCCGCAAATTATAAAGAACTTGACGACTTACGTTAATAATAAATAAAAAAAAGAAAACAATTCTTATTGTAAATACGTGTTATCTAACGTGAAAAGGGAATGTAACTAATCACTAAGCGATACTATTATCTCGCTATTCTGTTCGTAAACCGTTAAAACCACTCATAGTTAGTCGAGTATTCGAATCAAGTGGAATTACTATAAATTGAAGCGGTTATAAAATGTGATGCAAATATTTGTCAGAGTCGATTTGACTTGTAATTTACAATCATAAGCCAGAGAAATATTCGTCCATACTTCATTGTTTTCGGTTAAAAATACTGTGATGGTTGTAACGTTGTTATATTTTTGCATTATATATAACATACTACATAGTATCAAGTTAGTTCCGTTATTCCGTTATGAATGAGATTAATTAACAATTGATTTCATCATATCCAAGTGTGTATATTATATGGTCATTATTAAAAATAATCAAAGAACGACGCTCTTTTTTTTTTTTTGTACAATCTATCGAATAACCGTCGCGCTCTTAAGAAACCTACTAGTCCTATTCGAAATTAATTGTCCGATTCATACAAAGAAAAAAATTACAGTACTCAACGAAAAATAATTTGTTGGAAATTACGAATTTCTACGTACCTAAATATGTACACTTACTTAGTGCTCGCCGGAATTTCAGGAAATGGAAATGTTATGAAATGATGAGTACATACCATTAGGCAAGATGGAAAGGCAAGTGACCGAATAAAACGACTGAATTGCATTACGAAACAAGTTGGTAATGAAAAGAAAAATATTTAATTGTCAAACGAAAAATAAATATTGAGGTGCAGACAGACTACAGAAATGCGTCACTAAGAGTAAAATTAGGTATAAAATTCGATAGTAATCGATCTTATATCTACCTTAACGAATGTTACTGCGAGTTTTCTATCTCGCCGCACATAGTGGCTAGTTTATAAAAGAATATTTACTAGAAAACCAAAAATACGTGTCGAGTCGCGTTTAAACCAAGTCCCGTTAAAAAGTGACTGAAAAATCTTAACGTCGCCGTTCCGTTCGAACGCGAATGAACAAATTTCACGTCATATAGTCGCGCCAACGATTCGACACTGACATCGAGGTAATTAATCATCTATTCGATTTGCAGTTTCGAAAATGCTACGGACGCGCAATCAGCTTAAGTGTAAGGTAATCGGTTTTTCGTATAAACAAAAGTATATCCTCGCAAGCTTCAACAAGCTATCAGTTACTTCACCGTTATCCGTCGCATATATTCTTCTATACATTGGAGAATGCACTATACGCATGACATTCATAGCGGATCGGACGCGAATCCGCGTATTCGCAGAGTAGCATAATTTTACAAAAATTCACATTCACTTTAACAGTTCATTTCTCAGCCAGATGGTGTCTCTTTCTAGTTCCTGTCGGTCACCTTTCAAACAGCCTCAGCTTTGA
The DNA here is from genome assembly GCA_030522945.1 of Trichopria nigra. Classification (NCBI taxonomy): domain Eukaryota; kingdom Metazoa; phylum Arthropoda; class Insecta; order Hymenoptera; family Diapriidae; genus Trichopria; species Trichopria nigra. The sequence continues at coordinate 11,463 of JAPYZR010002768.1, forward strand.
AACGTTTACAGCTCTCTATCGCGTGGTCATTTGCGACGCACTCATTGTCATTATCCGATGACATACTAGAATTCCTCTTTTTGGTTACACTCTCAGCCGATGTAACATCAACTTCATTCGATTGTTCGGGTGTGAATTTAACAATTACAGCTGTCATATTATCACAACCTGTACCATCGCCATGAGTATTATCAGCCAGACAGTAATCAAACAACTGGAAAAAACAAAATAATTCTATAGAAAGAGTTGGCACGGAACAATGGCGAAGTGCCTGCATGTTTTCCAACATAAATTTACTCAAAAAAAATTTAAACAAAATTTACTCATTGTCAAAACTAGACAGATTGTAAATAAAAAAGGAGTTATAAAAAAAAAAAAATAGAGAGAGAACTTAAGAACAGTCGAAAACCATAAAATGACTTAATAAATACCTCTTCACAGATGGTTGAAATAGTTTTGTATCCGTCTTGCAATCGTGCACGAATGAAATCGACGACGTCTTGACTGGACATAAAGTTCCAAATTCCGTCGCAAGCAAGTATCATGAACTCATCGTTCTTTGGATTAATCGTTACGTGCCTTACATCTGGAAGAGCAGAGATCTGTTGTTCTTCGGCTGGTAGATCTTTGTTTTGTTTGTAAGCATGATCACCGAGAGCTCTCGACAGGTTAAGACCTCCGTTGACTCTACCATCAGCAGTGACTTTCCCACCAGCCCTGTTGATGCGGTCCATTTCTGGTTGATCTTCTGGTTTGTGGTCTAAACTAAGCTCTACTGCTATTCCTCCGCGGCACAAAACACATCGTGAATCTCCTGCATTAGCTACATACAATTCCTTGCCTTTTAACACTGCCACAACCGCTGTACAACCACTGTCCGAACCAGGCTACGCAAATTGCAGGGATAAATAATTTCATTTCATCGTTCCGAATGTTAACTACAGTAATATAAATATTTTTATAGTTAGTAATTCTTACCTCTTCAATCATATCCAAAGACATTTCGTTGTCATCAGCTTCATCATCATCATCATCATCATCATCATCTTCATCATCATCGTCATCCTCATCGTCATCCTCATCGTCATCATCATCGTCGTGACTCTCTTCATCCTCAAGTTCGTCATATTCACTGTTAAGAAAATGATTTTTTAAAAATAAATATAAATCTATCTAATTAACTAAAAAATGTATAATGCTCATTTCATTTGCAACTTACTTCTTTTGCATTTCATCGAAATTTTGATCGTTTTCGTCATCGTCTTCGTCATCATCGTCATCAGACACCCCAGTTTTTTGTAAGAGAGAATTATACAAGTCTGTATTAACCAATTTTCTTCTGCCACTGCTACTTATTTTCTCTTGTTGTCCGGCCTCACCATTTTCCAAAGGTGTGCATGAACTGCTCGACACATTATCTCCACTGCTCTTACTACTATCGGCAGCTTCAAAGTTCTTTGATTTTTCACCATTCACTTCTGCGTCATTAGCGGCCGGTTCTGCAGCAGTTGCTTTACTAGGAGAAACCTTTTCCTGTACATCTTCCGAGCTATCTGGCATGTCAGCTGACTTTGTTGGTTCAATATCAACAGTCGATCCAACCGCATTAGATGTTGGAGCCACGTCACCATTGCTTGTGGTGGAATCCAATATCAGATCATCGACACTACTGCCTGGAGCATCTTGACTTTTCTCGGTTTCTGTACTTGACGAACTTAATAAGCAAGGTTGACTGGAACTACTTACATCCGCTTCATTAGAATTCCAAGGAGATGACGATGATGAACATCCAGCACCAAACGAAGAAGAACTCGCTCTCTCTCTAGTTCTTCGGACGTTCAAATATTTTGGCGGTGCACACACGCTTTCTTCAGATGAGGCATCATTTACTTTACTTGATTTGGAATTTTCAACTTGTGATTGATACTTTGCAATGACTTGATCCAAAGGCATTGTTGCCTCCATGCAGAGATTATTGACATTTTCTTCTACATCTGAAACATGAATAAAAAGACATTTAAACACAAATCACATGCATATAAGATTTTTGTCTCAATAAAATAAAAAATAATTAAAAAACAACATTAGATAATATGGTATTAAATTTACCAGAATCATTATCTTTGTCTTCATCTGTTACTTTAGTACCTGCAATTTCTTTTAAAACATTAATAACCTCCTTTGTAGCTATAGTGGCATCAAATCCTATGAATGCTTCTATTAAAGCTTGCCTGATGTCATTGTTTTTATACGCTTCTGTGTTTTTAATAAAATTTGGTAGATTCCGAGAACAGTAAGTTGCTACTTCATGTCCTCCATGTCCATCATAAACCGCAAATAAGGATGTATCTTCATCAAAGTTCAAACAGCAATTGTGAGCATCCTGAAAGTAACATATTTATTAATAGCTTAATTATTAATTTTACATCTCTAATGCATTTTACAGTAATAATCAAAATGTTAACAAACTTAGAATGTATGATGTAAATTTAAAATAATTTTTAAAGCAACGAATTCTAACGTTTCGTAAACGATGAAAGAAACTCTTGATGTTTTGATGACGGCCCTTATTATTTCTTAGAAGTTTGTTTTTGAATTTTTAACATTATCAGGTAAAAAATACAGTATATCAAATCTAAACTTTCAATAATTTAATAAATAACGATATTGTGTAATAACTCATTTAAATCATGTTCCTGAAGTTGGGATCGTTCAAGTTGAAGGGAAATTTGAAAAAACAAATTTCTTTTTTAATTACAATGAATTTCATATTTTCTGATATTGACATATTAATTACGAGATTTTTAAAACCAGAAATAAAAAAAGGCCCATTTTAAATCTTTTCCGCTTACTTAGCATCTTATAAAGATCCTTTACAATTTTCTGATAATACTAATATTTTTTTAATTTTTGATTAGCGATTCATTGATTGACTAATTTGATTTTGATAAGTTTGTGACCAAGCGATAAGTACTGCAAGAGACTAAACAAAATACAAAAATAGAATCGTCGAATAAATTATATCTTCTGTCTTAAATCTCTCGCTTGAGTCCGTGCGTCTTTAGTCTGCTAATTACGTATATATATTGATAGGTTAAACACTGTTCTTTCTATCCAATCTTAAAAAGCAATATAGAATTGACCATTTATGATAATAAATTCATTATATTAACATCAGCATATAATTGGATTGATTAAATCGTTCATCCCACAATGCCGTGCGCTTGTTCAACAATATTCAGCAAATTCGTTCAACAATGTCATACTCTCAATATGCGTTATGATACCGTACATACTTTTTTCACGTACATACAACATTTCAGTCAATACATAAGTTTACGCTAAATCATGTAAACAATTCTACGCCGTACGAATATTGGCAAGACCATATCAGCATCTAGACAACTATTTATCGCCAATAATAAAAATTACAGAACATTACAGGATAATGCTGCAATAGGACTGAAACGACTTTTTCTCCTTTGTAAGAAATATGTGTATGTGGAAAATTTCCGCGGGAAAGAGGAGAGTCGAAGACCTCGCGATTTGAATTTGGTCTAAATAAGCGAGCGGCAGGCAGAGACATTGAGAGAGTAAGGAAAAAAAAGACGAGGACAGAAATGTGAAACGGCGAGGAGGAGCGGTGGAGCGCGGCGATGTGTATATACGACAGGCGAAGGGCGAGGGAAAAGGCGGAGAGAAATCTGCCGGCGAGCGTGCATGCGGGATAAAATCCGGCATATAGCGGATTCTTGAAAATTTGTTGCCAAAACATCCGAAAGGCCAGTTTAAGTCGGATGAAGAGAGAAAAAAAAAATGAAAAAAAAAAGAGTAGCGGTGCTTTCGCAGAAAATAAAAAGACGGGCGACGCCGTCGGTGCGGCGCCGGACCGGTCGACATACCTCCTGACTAATTCGCCAGCCCTGCATGGAGCTCGCTCCGTAAGCAAGGTTTTTCCCGGCTTCATCGCTCGATACTTTGTCGGTGATCGGTGCTGATAAATACGCTCCCATATTTTCGCTGTACCGGCGAAAATGCAGCGATGTTCGTTCTACGGCCTGCGTAAAGTTTTATCGCCGTTTCCCGCACGGAATTGACGAAAGAATTATAAGCAATCACGCACGCACTATAGCACCCTGCACCACGCACGGTCGTTAACTAGCGGCCACCATGACCGGCTCGTGTATACGCCTTTTGCCTTTCTGTTTTTCCGCACGCGCCAACAGCGCAATCTGGTGTGTCGGTTCTTCCCGCGGTTCTGCAAGTTCGCACATGCGCGCGCATCTTCGTTATATGGCGCGAGCGCGCGCTCACGAACGGTCGACGGGGTCGAGGGAGAGAGAGTGTGATTCGCGAACGGCGGTTTCACCTCGCCAATCGTGACTGACTTGTCGCTTCTATGTATGTAAACGGAATTTAAACATGGCGGCGTTTGCGCTTGAGGAGAGCGCATATATAGAGCGTATATAGAGTCCGTGGAGAAAGTGTATGCAAGTGTGAATTGCGGCGGTACCGCGCGAATGTGACGCTATACTAAAAAATATTCAAATCTGAAAATAAAGAGAAAGAGTAAACGTATTAAACGCATATATTAAATATATTTAGACAAGAGGTATCGAAAAATTCTGTGCAATAATGATTTATACAAGATTCTAACCTCAAACGATAGAAATGTTCGCTTTGGAATTTTGAAAATCAATTTTCAACAGCTAATTTGAATGCAGACATTGCGGTGATGCGTCATTGGCGGATTAAAGCACTTTCCGTTGGAAATTGCCGTTCCAGTTTTCCCATAAGAATAAAACATAAATATTTATAAGGTTTAAAAGAGTTGCACTGGTACAGTATTAAATTACACCGGATCAGTGGGAATTTTAACATTGCCCTTATAATGGCAATGGAGTATGCAACGCGAAAATCGAACTACATATGTATACATTATTAAAACAAAATAAGAAGTTACTTTCCTTCGCGTACGAGTTCCCATTATGAATTCCTCGCTGTGCTTTGTCTTAATGCCAAAATGGCGGTTCCGCATAAAACACTGCCAAAATTGACAATTTTTTTCTGGTAATAATGAGATATTCATTACATATTAATATTTAATAAATTTGTTACTTTTACGGTCGGAACTTCAGAAAATCGTATTTTACTATATACGACTTCCACTATGATAATTCAAAATTCAAAATGGCGGAAATCCAAACACGGCTTCCACAAGAAGCTATATATATATATATATGTACGAGTGTAATGTTTTAGAGAAATTAATGGAAACTGGATTTGCCATTTTTGATTTACTTTTCGACAGCCGATTACGAATTTGGAGTCCGACTTCCAAAATTCAAAATGGTGGAACTAACATGGTGAGCGTCTTTTTCACGAAATGTTGGTTTTCCTTAAAACTCGTCAGCGAATTATAGACATACATATATCGTGATTGGATTAAAATAGATTAAAAATTTTTATCCATTCCTATTCGTACTTTGAATTCGTTAAAGTGTATTAAAATTGATTAATACTGAAGTAAATTAATACATTTCTATATCCAATGTGACGAACAGTAGACTATGCCATTATAACTTCGACCTGCACCGTAGGTATAGGCACGAAGTATTGAATTTGGTACGCTTTGAGTTTCCGAGTTTCATACTTTCAGAATTTTTTATAAGAAAAGTACCCATCCGAATTCAATTGTTGTTTTTGTTCGTTTTGTTCGTTAGTTCTTGATCTATATCCTGATATTTTTTATTTTAGCTGCACATTCTTACATCAAGCTCTATAGACTGTGATGTGCATACTAACACAAACTTACGGAAGTAATGTTGTGTGACTGTGTACTTGAACACTTTGAACGCCCTCTTTCTGGGGTGCTGTAAGTTCTCGGGTGGTATTTTATGTATATGTACATAACCACACAAACTCACGCCTGCAAGCTGTGTTAGTAGTATGCACATAGTCTATAGTCTCCGCAATTCACACATTTCGAAAATTTTTGATCTTGTACGTTCGTTCGTTCGTTCGTCCGTTCGTTCGTCCGTTTTTTTGTAGCTTCGATAACTCACGAACTAAAAAAGATATCAATATAATTTTTTTTTTCAAATGTGTATTTTGACTAAACTTAGATCTGATTAGATTTTGGAATATATCCATAGTAAAATGGAGGGGGAGGGAGGGGGGACAAAAAACGTTGATAAACTTTAAACTTCCATATCTTTCTGAATTTAGTGACAAAAATTGCGAGCGAAGCGAAGCGCGTCAGGGGTCCAGGGGGCGGAGCAACCCGGTGGGGTTGGCGGCCGAAGGCCGGAGGGGCGAAGCCCCTATTTATAAATTATATTTGGTTACAAACGATAACGGATATATATATATATATAGAATCACATTTATATATCGACGGAAATGAAATTATACTTGGAACTAATTGAATGCATTTTAATCAAAAAATATTAATTTCATATTTTATAACCATATGAATGTAACCGGGTAGAATTTTAGCCCAGAGAAAAGCCTGGCCCTGGATATTTTCACTTAAATCTCTAGTTTGGAATGCTTTCATAAAATTTAACAATGCTTATTATTGTTTATTAAACATTATACGATGTCATTTCATTTTTTTGCAAGAAGATTTGCCCATGGCTATCGGACCATCAGATAAACGATGTCATATGAACTCTATAAAAAGGAAATAAATAAAGAAAATATTCTTGTACAATCTCATGATATCATTTATCTGATTTTCAGAATTACATAAAAGTATGTAAAAACAGACTCAGATTTCTTTGCTTCACAACAAACTTTTTAACTATACGTATAAATTAATTTTGTTTTTTATTATGTATGTACCTAATATGCATTTACAAAAATTAGTTCCTTTCCACGTCATCAAATTTGGGTTTTCTCATATTTGATTTTGCGTCTCAGCTATATACCTTGGATCATTTTCATCAGTTGAACCAACGAATTTCTTGAAACTATTTGAAGTTGGCTTTTTCTTGTCGAAATCAGGTTCTGCCTTTTCTATAAGTGTATCAAATATTAAGTTTCACATAATTTATATGCACGTATACTTATTCTATTCTTATATATATGCAAAACGCATAGTTCAAGGACCAAATGTGGCAATATACCGTTAGTTCCAGGTCTTTTGCATAGTTCAAGGACCGTCCCGGAAATTTTT
>JAPYZR010002769.1:0-16336 GCA_030522945.1 Trichopria nigra
CCTCGTCGATTCTCGCCTCACGAGGCATTACGCGAAACTCGACGAAGGAGACGGAAGCTGCGTTTACACGGTTTTGGAAATACCACATCACAATATATATATATATTTGTTAGTTGGATTTATATTTGTTATGAGTACTTGAGCGTGTAATGTTATTAGGACTGGTGAATGGTCAGATGTCAGATCTAAGCAGGATGTAGCTTGAAGGTACTTTTTATTAATTCCCTATACAATTGCAAAGTCTAGCAAGTCTGGCATTGTTTCGTATAGTACTTTACCTCGATATGTTGTCGTCGTCGATCTTGAGCCCCACCATGGGTGTTTTGCGTTGAAGTAACCACCAGCTGTAAATCGATTTCCCTAAGGTTTGAAAGAAATTCGAAAGGATTTCTTGTGTAATTTTATGATTTGAAGGACAGTAGACTGCTGCAACCTTTATAGAACCGTAACTGCTTCTTATTGTTATACTTGTTGCTTGAATTTCATTTTCACTAGTCTGCATATTTACATTATGAGTTATATTTGTTCTTATAATAATTGCAGTTCCACCGTGTGCTTTATTTTGCGGGTGGTTTGTTTTGTGAATTGTATAATTTGGTATATGCAGGTAATTTTTGTTTGTAAAATGTGTTAGACCATTTGCGTTCCAAATGGCTATTTTTATATTGTTTATTTGGACATATTACTTACGAAAGCGGTTAGTAGGTTTAACATCGCATCCATTCCTTGCATTAATTGCTCCATCATATGTGTCAAGTTTTGTGTTTTACACTTGTGTAATTTATGTTGTTATTTGCTTGTGTGTTAGTTTGTATATTCTCTTTGTTTTCATTTTCACTTCTTTGATTTACCGTTGCCTGAGCATATGAGGTGTTTGGCCTTCTTCTGTTGTAATTTAAATTTGCTTCAGTATTTTTAATTAAATTTAAATTTAAATTGGTTTGATTATGTTTGCTTCCTCGAGTTTCCGCCTTTTCTCTTAAAGGGTCTACCCTAATTAGAACTTTCAATAAAAGAATTTTAAAAGTTTTGTAATATAAATATTGATATAGAAGTTGTTACACTGTATTAATACACTATCGAAATACATAAAAAAATTTTTTTTGTACATTTTAGTAAGTTTTTCCCCCCGCTTCTAATATCCTTCTAATAAATCCATAATAATATATCCTTCTAATTCTCTTCCGAGAAATTGCTCGATTACACTATGTGGATAACAATAAGCCGTGCTTCAGACAACTCCTGTAAAGTGACAAAATAACTCCTCGCCTTGTTTGCGTCTGCGTAGATTGAGTAGTGGACGTCTACATAACGCAACTACACGAATCAATCGAGTCAACGAAGAAAAACGAGTCAGTAAGTCAGGTTCAATAGGTTGGATCTGTGCATATAGAGTTGGCTGACTTTCCACCGTCTGCGGCCAAAGATCCGAAGATCGAGAAAGCCACTCAGGTCCATGCCACCAGAGATCATTTTGAGCAAGTTCGGCCGGCTCAAGGACTCGAGTCGCTAAATCAGCCGGATTCTCTTTGGTGGGAACGTGCGACCATATGGCAGATGGCAACTCAGTCTGGATATATGAAACCCTATTTGCCACAAACCTCTTCCAATAGGGAAAATCTAGCCCCTTCGTCTCAAACCACCATAAAATTAGTGAGAGATCGCCTTGAAGAGGGGGACCCGTCAGTAAAAAATCATTGAGTGATTGACCGTCACGAGTTTTTCGGGAAGCATCGAAAACTACTCTATGTTTCCATGAAGAAACCGACGATTGAACTACGGCATGATGGGGTAAATACCACGCATTGTCACATTGAATCGGCTATTGAGAAAAGAATCATTTAAACTAGGAGACAATCTGGTACGTTTGGGTCCAGTATCTGGTTGTTTGTATATTGGTTTAGAGTAGGTCCTTTCGAGGGATATTTTTCAGGCATAGAAGTGCACGTAGGGGTGCGTGAAGGGGAATGAATGTCCGAAGATAAGAGTGAAAATTTGCGGTAAAAGTGTTCGGTAAAAGAGTGAAAATATCCGCTCTAATTGATACAGTTAGCGTCGTGACGTGTATGTCCGAGGCTACGTACATGGAGTGAAAATCGGAAATTGAATTGCATGAACGTCTGGTTTCAAACGTATGTGTTTTTACGACTATCGGGTAGAAGGCCTTGAATATTGGTAAACATACCCTTGCAAATCGACGATTTTGCAAATCGGAGAAATAGGAATAGATAGTATTTTCCTGTCATGTGAGGTGATCATCAGGCATGATCGATTCAATTATCTTAATGTAAGTGGGGAGAAGGGTGATCGTCTCATCAAACCAATAAATTGTCATGCACGCGAGCAGGATGTTAATCCTTCCGAAAAAGATAAGAGTCGATGGCTATTCACATAGTTACTTAAACCATAGATAAATGTTATAGAATATGAGAATACGGTAGAAAAGGCAATCACTGAAAGTGAAGGTAGTCTTTAAATTGAGATTATTAGTGGGATATAACGAAAGTAGAATTTTGGAGAGTTTAATTTAGGCGGAAGTTTTTAAAGTGTTAAATATAAGGATGATATAGACATGGGGAAGGGGGCCCGATATATAAGTGATTAGCATGCCATCCTCTTAAACGGAACGTTCCCAAGTCGCAAGTTCGAATCCTCGCCGAACAATATTTTTCCGAATTTGTATAGAAAATATTAATTCCAATTTGTGTCGCTATAACCACCGCCACATAAGGCTGTTTTGCCCTTCCCGGGAAGCGCCGTAAGGCATTACTTCAGGGAAAGCAGCCGAAGGCTCGAAAGGCCCTCCACCGATGTTGTGGCACATGACGTATAGCTGATTGTATTGCTATCCGTTCCTCCTTCACTTTCCTGATGGCAATCAGCTTCCCAACGATGGTCGTAGCGAGTTGAATTGCTGCGTCCCATCCTTCTTGTGAGAGGAGCAGGACCCTCCTAAATCCTAACGGTGTTAGGGAGTCTTCTTCACACTCTCGGAGCTGTTCCCGATCCCCCTCAAATCGTGGACTGTAGAAGAGGATGTGTTTCGCTTCTTCGGCATTGCCAGGGCACGTCGGACACTCCGCACTATCATAGATACGGATTCGATGTAGGTTGCTGCGGAAGCAGCCGTGCCCGGTAAGCACCTGGCTCAGATGCAATGTGACCCATCCGTGTCTTCTACTCGTCATTAATCCTGATGGCATCGGGGCGGGGGTGCCGTAGTCCGATGTTTTGCTTGGGAATATCCCTATTACGCTGCCCGACATTCCCAGTTGGATGCTCCTGCCCATGTTTTTTTCCTTTTCCTTTGTTTGCTTCTTGTTCTCGGCTTTTTTTCCCTTTACCTTCTCTTCTCCTTTCCTCTTCGTTGCACCACACTTGCTGCTGTTCGATGTTACCTGCAGGGGATGGCAACTCTTCATCAGTTGCCACCTTCCTCGCATATTTGTTGTTTCGTCACGTGATCGACATTAATATGTTCTCACGCTTGTTCCTGTCGGTTGGTTGGCTAAAGATGGGGGAGGTTTGTATTTATCCGGGGGCGATAATATTCACTTATAGGGGGGTTGTTGCAGTGGCGCTAATCTTTTGATATTATCGCAATGCGTTTTATGGAATTTTGAGATTTTGAATTTTGCGTTTTGATAATTATTGCGTTCGAGAAATATTGCGTTTGAGAAATATTGCGTTCGAGAAATATTGCGCTTTTTTTAGAAGTATTACGTTTAGCGTTTGGAGAACCTTGCGTTCAAGGTTATGACATATTAGAGGTAAGTGCCGCGCAGCACCTGCTCGCTCTCGATCTCTCTCGCTCCTGATCTCGATCGAAGTGCTTCGGGAGTGCAGTGCGCGGTTATCGATTTATTTTATAAAATTAATAGGTAGGGTTATAGTTATCGTGTGTTTAACTTCTCGGACTTAATGGTTCATGCTTCGTTTAGTAGTTCCGCGTAGAGACTGGCTAACGTTTTGTGTAATTAATGCTCGCCATGGATGGTTATTGTTTTGTTTAATTAATGCTCGCCATGGATGGTTATCGTTTTGTTTAATAATTCCGCATCAACGAAGGTTATCGTTTTACGTACTTGCTTCGCCTTATTAATGGATATCGTTCCGATTTAAATTCGAAATTGAAGAAGTGACGCTGGTCAGGAGTGCTTGCGTTATGCGCTGGCGAAATTCGACGTCGAATCTGCGTTGTGAGTGTGACATCGTAGGCGAGTACGACATCAAACCGCATACGCGTCCAAAATCGGGTCGGTTTAGCCACGTGGCGATTCCTGCGCTCGCGGTCTAATTCATTTATTTTAAAGGGTTACCGGTACCCGGTATGGTGCTGTTCAGTATTTCAGTGTTTAATTATTTTCTTTATTGTTGTGATTACCGGCCACTGCTGTGGCAAGTGCTACGTGCACCCGCTGTGTGGTGCTCCCGCGAGTTTACTTTTTTTTATTTGTTCGAAGGTTCTCGAACCCTAGGGGTCAACCCAAAAATGTTTGTAATAAGTTCAAGTTCGATTCGGGAAGGGTTTAAGGTTTGAGTGTTTTCGGTTTCGTGATACAAGGGTTGATTGCAGTTGCCGGGTTGTACATTAGAGAATGTAGACCGTCCTCGCTGGCCGTAGCAGTCGCGTTTAGTTGTGAAATTGCGATTTCGTGAATTGACTGCGCCCGCGAATCTCGGGGCTGAGCTTAGCGGGCACACCAGCACCTTGCGACGCGTCTATAAATTTGGTATATTTCGTTAACATAAAGTAACCTAAAGTAACATCTCGCGCGTCGCAGGCAGTTGTGACCCCTCGAGAAGTGGTGTTGCGCATTAAATCGGGAGCGGTTACGAGCGGCGGCGGCGGGTCCTGTAAGACTGTTGGGGTTGCATAAATAGGGGGTCACAATATACAATAAAGGAATATAAGGAGAATATGATTCACGGGAAAAATGTGCCGGCTATGACGGTGTTGTAAATTGCAGGAAACGTTATCAATAGGGAACAATACTATTGCGATTCTTTGATACGGATAACGGCAAGTAGTACCGATGGTGCGAATGTGAAAGAAGTTATGTATGTGGACAAAGGAGAATGTATTTGAAAAGTCGAACGTTTTAGCAGAATCTTCGAAGAAGGTGATAGAATGATAAATGCATACGACAATGAAGTGGATGAATGTGGAGTGTTCGATCTGGGGATAACCCGTGAATCGGAATAGGATTTCTCCGAGCAGATGAAGATGTTAAAGAAAAGTCTGTTCGTTAGATTATAAACAAATAGACGAGCTACATGATTTAATCAGAGAATTTCTTGTCGTGTTCTCACATGAAGCAAGATATACGACAATATATGAACGTAAAAATAAACTCATCTAAGAGAAACCGTTACTTAACCATACCTACCCCATTCCCTATGCTTATCTCGGAGAAGTTCAAAACAAAACTAATCGGATACTCCGTGAAGGTATCATAGATAAATCGGAGAGTGACTTCCGCAATCCTGTTCACGTAGTCAAAAAATCGAACGGTATAGAACGGTATAGTTACGTCACAACTTCATAGTAAATGATAGTAAGATACCAGACCTTTGTAGATCATTGATCAAATTGCGACTAAGGACGCCATCGAATCTTTAGTATCTAGTACTTTATTGTATTTGATTGTTTGAACGTTTGTATATTACTTACTTTCCTCTTGCGATTTATAGACTCTTCGTAGTTAAGTATTATTCGTTACAGAAATAAGCAAATAAAACACAGAAGTGCGCGTATGTTTTCACAGTCTTACAGTAAGACTACAACTAAAACTCGAATTTAAATAAAAAAGCGTCTATTAAAACATAACACATATAAAATAGTTAATAGTATCGATTTGTATTTTTTATCTAATTTATATTTCTTTGCTCAATCATCTAATGGCGTGAAATCGATAAAAACGGAGTTTGTACATGTTATACAATAGACATCACGACTGGTCTCCAAAGATCACGTACCGCTCCATACAATAATTTAAACTTGTTAAAACGATTAAAAATTTGTTAAAACGAGCATATACATATGTGATACCACGGATTGATAGGGATTCTTGGTGATCTTGTGTTGTCCCCTAAAGTGTATAACACGCCAAACTGCTGTCTGGTATACTTTCAATTCTTTGTTTTGAGTAGTATATCTGATCACGATTTTGTTTCCTTGATAGTGTAATGGTATAGCTCCAGGGAGTGTAATTAGTTTCTCAATGGTTTTTCTGAAAGAAAGGACTTTCTTTAACAGAGAATAGCTAAATGCTCGAACGAAATATGAGGAATGCCGCTTGTTTATGCTGGTCTGTAGGTACTTTGCCCCACCAATCATTAGAAGACATTATAATGTAAATTTCGATCGGAGACATTTTGTTTGCGGGGGCTGCTGACAAACTACATAATTGAAAAGAAAATTATGAAAATAAAGTAGCAACACTAATGTATCATTGTAATTGATTTTATGTTATCTGTCTTTATATTCTTGGAGTGATATTCTTTTTCTGAGCTGTTGGAAAGGAAGATGGGTGGTAGTTCGAGGGGGAACGGGTAGCGGACCCCGCAGAGAATGGCAAGCTGATCGAGGGGATGTGGGGTTTGCTGCGAGGGATGGGTTTAGCAGTCAGTAATTCTGAGCCTTCTAGACGGCAAGCATCAAGGCCTGAAGCCTGGGGGGCTTTCTTCTGTCTTTTAGAACGCCGCACTTGGGCACCTGCCATTTTTTATGCCTCTTGGAGCTCCCAGTGAAGCAGGCTGCTTATTTGGATGGATGGTCGTTGGTAATCAGCGGCTGCCCTGGCCATCGTGGAAAAGAAGCGCGGAAGGTCCTAGAACGTGTTGAATCGAGTGGACGAAGAGTTCGCTTTGAAAATATCCAAGCGCCTGAGGTCTACCTTATAGTATTGCTCCCCTTTGGTTTCGGGTGGTGTATTTCTCGACACATTTTGTTTAGGAAAAAAGTTATTTTCCGGCTTTTTTTACTTAAACCTTTGGCCGCGAACCCCACCAAGGGGCTGCGCCCCCTGGACCCCTGGCTTGCTTCGCTCGCAAGATTGTCTTAGTTCAGCCCTTCGGGCCTCAATAATTCAACATAAATCGTGACTGCCGCATACGGCCGCAGCCGCATAGTCCAATTCTCGTTAAACGTAAACTTTCTAATGTTTCTATAGTATAATCTACAATATAAGTTCACTTAACCGCAACCGCACTCTGTGTTCTTTGTTATGAATCCTTCATCGAAAATATGTACTATATACGTAATAAAATTAAATTTAACGCTTCTGGATTTCCTGTTCTTTGTAATACTCTGAAAACGTCCATTTTTTAGATTTAGCCATCCGCAAACTGGCAAAGGATTTAACTTGTGGGCAAAATTTTATAAATCTTTAATATTCATGGCATCGGCGCTGGTGGATTTGGTAGCTGAGGATGGGAGCTTTGGGGGTTGGGGGGGGGGGGGGGGCAGCATATTACGATCCTAGCCTTGGGTCGCTTTCCGGCTTTCCCAATGGGATGCTCCTTTTCATGATTTTTCTTTTTCCTTTGTTTTCTTCCTCTTCCCTTCTTGTATACATCTTAGCTGTAATGGCCCAGTCAGGGCTTTTCGACTGGGCTTGCTGTAGTTCAGTGTCTGTAGTAGCGTGTGGTAACTTCTCATGAGCTGCCCACTTTCTCGTCTTTCTTTTATTTGCTGGCGTGTTCGGCGGCGATCTGCTCTCGCTCAATCCTGGATTGTGGTTAGTGAAAGATGGTAGAGGTTTGATTCTTCCCGTCTTGGCGAGTGTTCGTCGCATGCTGTGCACCCTTAGTCCGGGCCATAATATAGATCTTCAAGGACCTAATCGCAGCTGTAGCCTTCTTTTTCACGAGCCGTACCGATGGCAGAATTAGGCTATGAAGCCATACCGCTTAGGAAAGTGTCGTATTTAACTCCCCTATCCATATTTCGTTTTCTATATTTGGGGTTCGTATACATACTACCATGGTACTAAAATCCAGGTCAGACGTAAGGTTTTTAAACGAAGTTGTTATTCATCCCCTCCTCTCTCGCCGCGTGCGAAGAAAGGACCCGGGCTTAGCGGTGTTATGTGTGTGTTTTCCGACGCGAGGATCGAAAGCTCTACCAGCCGTCTCTGCTGCCCGGTGCCAGCAGAAGTGCGGTGCTCTCATCCGCTAAAACCACCGCCGCATAAGACTATTTTGTCCTTCCCCGGGAACGAAAGGCCCTCCACCGATGTTATGGCACTTCACGGATAGCTGATTGTATTGCTATCCGTCCCTCCTCCATTTTCCTGATGGCAATCAGCGTCCCAACGACGGTCGTAGCGAGTTGAACCGCTGCGTCCCGTCCTTCTTGTGAGAGGAGCAGGACCCTCCTAAATCCCTCCGATGTTACGGAGTCTTCTCCAAACTCTCGGAGCTATTCCCGCTGGTCCTCAAATCGTGGACAGCAGAAGAGGACGTGTTCCGGGTCTTCGTCACTCCCAGGGCACGTCGGGTACTCCGCGCTATCGTAGATGCGGATTCGATGTAGGTAGCTGCGGAAGGAGCCGTGCCTGGTAAGCACCTGGGTCAGGTGGAATGTGACGAATCCGTGCCTTCTACTCGCCCACTCCGCCACATCCGGGATGAGACGGAAGGTCCATCGCCCATTGGATGCTGATTCCCATCGTTGTTGCCACTCGTCTATGGTTTTCTTCGACCATTTTCCGTGACCTCTAGCGTCGTCGGAGCATCCCTGTTCTGTACGCCTACCTTCACGGTATCTCTCGGCCCTCTCAGCTGCCATTAGGTCTATGGGAGGAAATCCCGCGACCACTGAGAGAGGTATGTCGGATACGGTGCGATACTCTCGGGCCACTCTTAGCGCCACTGTTCTGCAGGCATGCCGGCAAGTAACCCTTCCTGAAGCCGAATTGTTTGTCGGAAAGACCTCTATATTACCTACACATTACCCGCTCGTATAGCTTCCCGGGAATGCCCAGCATGCAGAGTGGTCGGTGTGCGGATGGTTCGTCCAAGGGTTTAGAACCCTTGTAAAGCAGCACCAACTTCTGTTGCTTCCATTGCTCCGGGAAGCATCCCTATTTTAGACACGCGCTGAATGTATCCAGGAAGATATCTGGAACATTCAGCGCTGCGGTCTTTACTGCCAGGCCCGGGATTCCATCCATTCCTGGGGCTTTGCGGACAGATATCCGCTTAGCAGCCATCCTCAATTCGGCTTCAGTGACGGCTGGGGGCTCGACTGCACCAGGTTCTGCCAACAGACCAGTGCCGATAGGTCGTTCCCGATGTTCTGGGAACAAGTGGCGGACTACTGTGTCGAGGAAATGTGGGCAAGATGAATCATTTATTCCCTTGGTCTTGATCTTATTTATGACCGGTTTATATGGCCGACCCCAAGGGTTCCGGTCCACATCCTCGCAGAAGACTTACTAGCACTTTCTTTTTGCTGTCTGGATGGCAGCTTTAAGCTTCTTCCTTTTTTCTTCGTGGACCGCGGCTAGTTATTGGTATCGCGGCTTATGAAGAGCTCTCTGGTGCAATCTTCGAGCTTTAAGACACTCTCGACGGATAGTAGCGATGTCCTCGGTCCACCAGTATACTGGTGGCCAACCACGGAGATTAGACTTCGCGGCCATGGAGACATCGAA
Source organism: Trichopria nigra (assembly GCA_030522945.1). Classification (NCBI taxonomy): domain Eukaryota; kingdom Metazoa; phylum Arthropoda; class Insecta; order Hymenoptera; family Diapriidae; genus Trichopria; species Trichopria nigra. The sequence continues at coordinate 9,663 of JAPYZR010002769.1, forward strand.
TGCCTATGTTATGGCTTGGGAGAGGCTTCGAGCCCTTTCTTCGAATGTTCCCTCCACCATTGTTTGTTCCAGTGAGCAGAGGAACATCCCCTGGCCGAATGTGGAGGGTGCCCATTTCATTCTTCTCACCAGGTTGCTGTTTCCAGCTGGCCTGCTGTTTAACCCTTACAAGCACGGTTTCGATCCAGATCGACACCCTTTTGTAATGCAATTTTTACATATTTCAGGTAATAATTCATTAGGCGTTGCTTCTGAGCCATATGGAATGGAAACCGAGCCCCGCGGCGTCGGCGCCTCGCCGCACGGAATCGAACTTTCCATCGAACGGTGCGAAAGCGACAGCGAGAGCCGATGCGAATCGCCGCGACGACAATGACAATGGCACTGATTTCCACCATCCCGTTGATTGGGATGATCTTCGGATAATCTCTTGAACAAATTACCTCCGTTGTGGGGCATCTTGCCACCAAAACGAGAAACTGACGGGACGGTGGAAGGGCAAGGCCCCCCCGGTAGGCAAGTTGTATCCACCCTCCCCCCTTACGCCCTCTTCGGGGGCGAGAACAGTAGAGGGGGTTCCACCCTTAAGAACTTTCCGAGTAAAAGTAAACCAGGAATTAACAACGCTTAAGAGCATAGAGGCAGGTGTTCCAACAAGGGAGCGTATTACGGCCAATTTTATATATCCTATTCACTGCAGACCTACCAACAAACAAAGATATAACCACAGCAACATATGCAGACGATACAGAAATGTTATCCACACATAAAACCATAGCAAAAGCAGCAGATAATTTACAAAATCACTTTAAAAAAAATCCAAAACTGCTGCCGCGACTGGAGAATTGAATGAAACGAAATCAACAAATGTCACCTTTACTCTACGCAAAGAAACAAGTCCTCATATTTACTTAAATAACAAGCCAATACCACAAAGCGAAAAAGTAAAATACCTAGGCATGCATCTGGATCGTCGAGTAACGTGGCGAGATCACATCTGGGCAAAACGCAAACATTTGGATATGAAAGTAAGAAAAATATATTGGCTAACAGGAAATAAATCAAAACTTTCGATGGAGAAGAAGATTCTCATCTACAAAAGTACTTAAAACCCGTGTGGACATATGATATACAGCTATGGGGTACAGCTTCAAACTCCAACATAGAAATCATTGAAAGATATCAAAATAAAACCTTAATAAATATAACAGCAGCACCTTGGTTCGTTCCTAACGAACTGATATTAAAAGACTTAAAAGTTAAAACAGTCAAAGAAGAAGTACTACAGTTATTCAAAGTGTACAAAGAAAGATTAGGCAGTCATCCAAATGAATTGGCAGCAGAGTTATTATTAACAACATTTAAAAATACAAGACTGAAAAATATAAGACTCTTCTTTAATAGTTAAAAATATAGAATATATGTATTAGGTATAAAAATTGTTAAATTTACATATAGGCACGGAACAATGGTGAAGCGCCTGCATGTTTTCTAATATAATAAAATGTAAAAAAAAATTACTTATTGTCAAAACTGGACAGATTGTAAATAAAACAGGAGTTATAAAAAAAAAAAAATTTGCAAATTCCTTTTGATTTTTTAAAGAAATATTACACGATAGATTTTTGTTTATGTAGGATTTGAATTCGGCCCAATCAGCATATTTATTGTCTAGTTTGTTATTTTTGTCGGTGTGAATGACTCCAGTTTTATATGAAATTGATCTCATAACCAGATCTCATAACCAGAACAATTCGATCGCCTGAGGTATCCAACCTTCTTACATTACGAATTCCATCGCATTCTCTACGGTCTTTTCGTACACTAAGGGAGACCAACTGCAGAACAAATCTATTGTACTTTTCGGTAATTAATAGACTAAGACGTACATGAAACGCGCTTCCTCCACAAATAATTAGAATAGAGGCTACATCATCCTTTATCAGCGCTTGTAGGAGTGCAATCCTCACTGGTTATCCCGCTTAATTTTTCGAAATGTCGATTCGCCTGATACCGGTTTAACTAAATAATGTTTCTTACGTGGTTTATGTTTTTACGTTTTGCATTTTCTTTTTTCTTTTCTGTATTTCTCTTTTATTTTAATTGTATTTAAATTGTACTACTATAATTGTAACTTGAGGGCGAATTCGCCCGTAAATAAATATATAATAATAATAATAATAATAATAACCAGATCTCGAGATATGCCAGACTCTTAGAAACTTCAAAACAAAAATATAAATAAATTACCCCCCACGTGGTTGTTAGTGTGCCATTTTGCCATACTGAGCTGTCTACAAACGTTGTTGTGGTCTTCCTTGTGAGGGCTCTATAGAAATGAGAAATTAAATAATAATATATGTCAAGTTCAGAGGCAGTTGTCGATATTCAACTACGTGAATCTTTCATAATGACATTTATCAACTTCGAAGAAAAATTAGAAATGAAGCACCGAAGACTATTAGTTGTTCCTCCTGCGGAAAACCATAGTGGGGAAGCAGTATTCACATCTCCCGCTATCAGCACATTTGTCGGCGCCGTTTTGTCATTCTAGGCCGCAGGCCCCTAGTTGACTGTTGATATTGATTTCATTATACATAAAATGTTAGTATGTTGGTGTTATGTTTTTTATTTATGAATTGAAAGATAAATTTGTAATGTTTTAATATTTGCAATAATTAGAAATTTAATAAAAATATATGTCAGGTTCAGAAACTACCGTAGATATTTGGATTCAACTACATGAATCTTTCAATAATAACAATAATCAACTCGGAAAAGAAATTAAAAAAGAAGCAGAAACCGATGTATCTAAAGAGAGTATATGCAAAGTCATAGAAAAAGAACCTATAAATGTAGCAGAGAAGAACAATACATCAGATTCATTGACAAAGGGATGTGAAACGTTTGAAAATCCTAAAATTGAAGATTTCAGGCCCTTCGATATTTACAATGATCATAATTATATAAGATCTGATTATTTAACAACATGTTCCAATAAACAAAGAAACGCGACGAGTAATCATTCAATTCATCCGATTGTAATACCGAAGGAATTGTTCCAGCCTTTAACATCACATGGATTTTTATTGAACTCCATTTTTACGAAATCTTCCTGTGAAAAAAAGAAGTTGTTCAGACACGACATGAATTTTGATACTGGTGAAAGTCACAATGTAATACCGACCAGAAAGATTGACCTACAAGAGTTGGCCACAAGTTTCAAAACTTGTCCTTCAAAATTTGGACCTCTTAAAATTTTAATACCAACTAGTTTTGAAGGGATGGAAAATAAAGTAAAACTAAAGCAATCATTGGCAGGAAAAAGACAAAATCTAGCTACACACGACCAAATTTTGAGTAATGCGGTAATTAACAAGATTATTAGTATCTGTCAAGAAAGTCCGAGTACAAATATTTCCTCGAATTCATTAGAAAATAAATCAAAAATAAAGGTTGAACCTAAAATTAAAATTAATACAACAAATACTGTCATGCTGAACGTAATATCTAGTGAGCCAGTATTAAAGGTAATCGATTGTGATGACTTTAGGTTAGAAATAATAGACAAAATAAACAGTGATTGGGAGGAGATGAAACAAAAAATTAATATTGGAAGTGGCAAGGATAATGTAAGAAAAGAGGACATATGTACAAGGAATAAAAGGTAATATATTTAGATATGTTTGATTAATTTTATTTTTTGCGATAAAATCATTTAAATTCATGTCTTTTAAACATACGAAATTCTCGCAAGCACTACGCGCATGCCATTCTGGAATTATTTGAGTTTAAATGACTCATTTATATGTCCATATAAAATTTTCTTAGGTTGACATATTTTACATATAAAAAGCAGCAAAACAAATATATACACTGATTAATTTCACATTGTTACCTAATATCACTAAACCAATTTATTATAGTTTATCGACGGAATGATAATGTATAACTACGAAGAATACTCTTTAACTTACAAGTACGTGGTCTATGCATAAGTTTGTTTGGAGAGATAAACATTATAATTTTGCATTATATCCATAAAATATAACATTTGGTCTTCAATTAGTGTAAATATAATTTCGTCTCCTTGTTCCCTCATTGGGCGTCGAAATAGTAACTTCGACGATGTCCTAGATCGACAAGGTGTCGAACATTCAACGTCAACAACGAAAGTCAAGATAAAGTATATGTGGAAGAAACCGCGTCTCCATTGTCTTATAGTCCACGACGGAGCAACGTCACCCACGGCAGGCCTTTTACTTAAAGCTTTCCGGTAGAACCACTGGCCAAGAAGAAATTAATAATAATTATATTTCAGGATATTTTCTTTTATTTTGTATTAGATTTGATTTATTCAAGTTCCTACAAAGTTTGAACAGTTATAATTAAATTTGAATGCATCGACTGCATTTCCAAAAATAATAATGAATTAACTCTTTTATGGACCTAAACAGACCTAAACGGTCAGGCAGTAACTGCCGATATTTCGATACAGTTTTACAATTTTATATTATTAATCTCTTGCCGCTTTCATTGAAAAAAGTTTAAATAATACTTAACTTACTCTGGTGTCGCTTCTTGTTCCTGTTCCTTCATGATTGTATGTCTGAGTTAATACCGGTGATTCCGTGACGGGAACCCACATGGCATCAAGTATTGTCGCGTTCGATTGAGAGAAAAATTCAGTAAATGTAACTAAATATTTAGTTGCTCATATATATCCTGTCAATTTATTCAGTTCATTGAAAAATGTTACTAAAATTGACATTCAGCTTTATCACACTAATTACACGTAGTTTATCAATTTTACTAAATGATTAGTTTAATCACAAAAAAATTCGTTCCTACAAGAAATAGAAAAAGTCGATTTTATAAAATAATTAGCCAATTCTACTAAATATGCAGTTCGGTTGACTACAAATTTTTGATCTAACACACCTCATATTTTGTCAGATTAACTTCAGGTATATTGTTAATTTTAATTACTCATTGAGTGGAATTTATTAAATATTAGTTAGATTTTATTAATTATGTAGTCCACTCCAGCAATTACACATAGTTCCAACAACTAGATATTCAGTTAATCCAAGAAAAGAATTTAAAAAATATTTTATTCGAAGATAGAATAGGAAATTGAGAAGAGAAGCCGCCATTTATCTAGTTTGGATTTTGATGATCTGGAAATCCTGGAAATAGGGTTAATGTTATAATTTTATGAACTTGTCATTTGTTGTGTGTACCATACCTGTGATGAAGGAACTTCTGGCATACTTCTCGTTCGATATTTTCACTCATATACTTATTTAATTACATAGACATTGTGACCGGGTTGGGACAAGATGCCCGCGAAAGGGACGGCACTAGGACTAGTGATTGTGCCTGAAACGGACGGCACTGGAACTAGGGATGGTGCATGAAAGGGACGGCGCTGGGAAAAGGGACTTAAGGTTGTCGGCAACGCTTGCACCGGAGAGGAGGAGGGATGTTAAGGGACATTAGGGCAGGGATTGGTTGGTTTGCGGGAGAGCGAGTGAGAGCGGTGTGTGGAGGGTAGAAGGGGGGGGGGGGGATTTTCAGGGTCATTAAGGCGGGGATAAGGTTGTGGTCGGGGTTGGTAGTAGAGGGGTTTTGAAATGTAGTGGGCGGAACAATAGGGGCAGGTATGAAGGAGGAGGATGGTAGGGGTGATAAGGATGTGGGCGAGGAGGAGGGAGGTTGGAAAGTGGCTGGAGCATTCGGCAAACCAAAGGGCATTCGCTTAAATTGAAATATGCCTCTTCCTGGGACGGTAAAGGGGGTGAGGGGACGACTACGGGGATCTACTGGGACTTGGAAATAAGCTTGGCTTAGGTCAAGCTTCGAAACGCAACGGGCTCTTCTCATGGCGGCTAAAATTCTTTCCATATTTGGGATGGGATAGGCATCTTTAAGGTTCCACGATTTGAATGTCACCATTTAACTTAAACTCTAAGGACACGATGCCGTGAGAATGGATGATGCTACCATCCGCGACATGAACACCTTCATTAAATTGCTGCAAAAATGGGGCTAATTGGGCTTTTAAATCTAATTTCAGGTACGATCTGGACGCACCCGAATCAATCAATGCTTTTAGAGGACGGACATTCAATTCTATACGGATAAAGTACCGGGGATCTGGATCTGGGGAATTCAAACTTGCTACATCTAAGGGAGGACAATTTATACGGGGGGACAGGGACCTGTGCCCCCCCCCCCCCCCCCGGTTACTCGTTTCCCGCCCGTCTGCAAGAGCAGGCGGGGCAGTTATGAGAGTTTTTATCGTGGTAACCACATGTAAAACAAAAATATCCTCGGGGCTGAGGACAGTCGCGGTACATGCAGCCTAATTTCCTACAATTATAGCATCGGATTTGATGCTCATCAACGGAGGGGGGCTATTAGTGGGAGGTCTAGTAGGGGAATGGGATTTCCCATTTGTCTCTCGTTCAGATGAATAGATTTGGGATTTGGAGCTGGTGACTTTCAATATTCGCCTTGAAACTTTGTCCGGATGTCGAACTTTTGTGTCATATGTTCTTGAGTCCTTGAGTCTGTGAGGCCTCTATATTGAGTCCATTTTGAGTTTCTTATAGAGCCTCAGAATGGAGGATATATTACTATCCTTTAAGTCTTCGGAAGAACGAAAATTC
>JAPYZR010002770.1:0-15871 GCA_030522945.1 Trichopria nigra
ATATTTTTTTGTGGTTCTTTGAACCTTGTACAGTGACCGTTTTTTACTTATTTTTGAACTTTAATATTATAATCGGTCAAGAAATTTTCATTTTACAAAATTATTGTAAAGTGTACTTTAACGCACGAATTGGGTACCTTAATTTTTGCATATGGGTGTGTAAAGTAAACAATTTTAGTGACTTTTTACACCATTTAAGACGCAATCGATTTTTTTTAAAAGATTTTTTCAAACGTTTTTGGTAAAACATTTCAAAAATCATAAAATTTTCATTAAAATGTCTGCGTTAGTATTTTATTTTATTTATTTGAATTTTATGTTATAAACCAGTGTAAAGATAAATAAACATTATTTAAAAATAAACATATAATTAAGCATGGCGTTGGAACCTGATTCCTACCAATTCTGAAGAAACTTTTACATTTTTCGAGCATGTCATACATGACGACAAAAAAATTATTGTCATCTATTTTTGACGGTATTTCACGCAAACGCTTTTCCAAAAATTCGAAAAAAATTTCACTGAAAAAAGTTCATTCCAAACAACAATCTTCTTTTAGAGGACCGTAGCTCAAGTATATACAATCAATCAAGAATGCAGAAAGGATTCAGTTTCAATTTTAGAACTTCGAAACATGAATGGAGACTTTGAAGAAGACTACTTCTTTTCTTCATGATAAGAAATTGTTGGATAAAAGGAGGATAGCAAAACGTACAAAAATTTTATTCGCCTTTGATTCTTGTAAATCCTCTTTGAGGTATCACTTCACTGCGTTCCGGCAATCGAGAGGTGATTGGAAAATGAAAATAGGATTGAGAACGATTGTAACGTATTCGATGCAAATACATTTCTATCCCTCTCAATGTCTTATTCATCAACCATCCCTTAATTAATTGGCTATTCGAGAACTTCAGAACTGATCACGTGGCTAGAATAATTTCCCAACCTGAGAAATGCACATTCAATAATTTCCAAAAATTCAGATTTTATTAGAAAATTAAAATAATATCATTCATTGCTGGTTTGTACCAGTGGTCGCATGATGTAATATCGTGCTGTTATTGATAATGTATCATCAGGGTTCGATAGCGTATGGAAAAAGAGTCAAATTGAAAAGTTACAAATTTAATTAATTTCAACTCAAGCTAGTTCCTTTTCCAGTCGTTAACTTTTCAACTTGATTTATAGTTACTTTTTGCTTTACTTTTTAATCTTTAAGTAGACAATCTTTTCACTTTTATTTTAACTTTTAAGTTATTAACTTTTGACCTTAATTTTTTATCTTATTAACGATAAAATTTTGTTTTTGTCTTAATGTTTTAACTTTTAACAAACTTATTAAGAGGGTTCTAAAGTAGAATCTGGAAGGGTGATTCTACATAACATATACAATCACCAAAAAAATTCCAGCAGAAATCATTCAGAATTAAATGAGAAACAAATTCTTTTTAAGGTAGGTATATGGAAAAATAATTTATTTCTAAAAATTTTCATTGAATTTTTCATTATTTTTAGTGGAATTTTGTTGAGGAACCTTATATGTGATATCAAATCACCCTTCCAAAGCCCAAATTTTGATTATTTTTCGTATTTCGAGGTTAGGTCGGTAACTGTTCTACTTTAAAACCCCCTTAATGGTTAATATGACGGAAATTTTAGCTCACTTTCGAAATTCATTGCCAAATCTTTTTTGATGACCCCTCAAAAATTATTTAAACATTTTTAAAAATTCCCTCTTGATTTACGGGGTCAAAATGAAAAGATAAAAATTGGAACTTTTTTTTTATATGTATATATATTTTTTTCCGGTTTTTTGAACGGATGACAACTTTTCCAAACTATGGAAAAAGGTGGGCAAAACAGTTGGAATACTTTCAAATTAACCCTTCAATACCAGTCAGCAATTGAGAGAACAAGGCGCCACAAAGGGCAAATATTACTTCGGAGATTATTACAAAGAATCCTCAAAACCCTGCGGTTTCACCAACTCAAAAAAACTTAATAGGGACACAATCCTCTTGGTAAATAGAGTAAGTGACAATCACTACAACCTAAAATCATCTCTGGCATGAATTGGAATTCTACGCGACTCAACATGCGAATGCGAATATCCAGAAGAAAATATAGATCACATTGTTTAGCAATGTCCTAGATTCGAGGGACAGAGAACCAAAATGCTATCAAAGATTGTTAAACACTGCCCCTTTCCAAACATTATGTCTAGTGTACTACATTCGCTGAATCCCATAGTTATAAACTCAATCAACAAATTCCTTAAAGACCGTAAATTAAAAATATAAAGAAAAATCATACAGTAGATCATAAGCTTTGTAACTAGGTTTGTAATGTTTAATAAAACAAAAACAAAAAGAGCCATTCAATTCTTTTTTATTTCGAGTTAGGTAATCCGCATTTTCGGCATAAGAAGCTCTAAGTTTACTCATAATGTCACGAGTTTACTGACCGTTCCTTGAGATGCAAGATATTAGTAAACAAAAGAAGAATTACAAATGAATACCTCTCAATTGTGCAATTTCAAGGGAAACTAATAAGGGAGAAAAGTCAACGCGCAGTCAATCAAGGCGGATGATATCAGTTTCAGTTTGATTGAGTTTAGTGCGAACAAGTTGATGAGAAAATTATACCGCGCGAAACCAGTTGGTAATGTGATGAAGATACGTTTCTATTCATTTAAGTTACAACAAATTGACAAATCGCTTGATCGTCTTGTACCAGATAAAGTTGTCTTGGACTGAAATTAGCAAAATGTCGGCAAGTTGTCGTACAAGTGACATCGATAGAACGATCTGAGGAGGGTATTATTAGATTAGATTTCATCCAGATATATAATAGTTATCATACATGAGATTCGAGTGAGAGGTATAATTTTGGTCTGATGATGATTTCCGATAACTCGTCAACTTGATTTAAGATAAGGCTATATCTCATTAGACTCGTGATGCATTCTAACAATTAGAGGTCTTTATATTTTTTGAATATTATACATTTCCTGAGGATCACTTATAACGGTGCCGAAATTTGAAGGGTTTTGTATAGTGTCTATTAAAAAGGTGTAGTAAGAATATATTTCTAAAGAGAGCAGTTTTTGGCTGGTTTATGTCCAATATTATTGGTTGGCAGTAAGATTATGGCCAACATTTTAACTGCCTTTTGTCCTAATGTAACGTCCAGAAGACAGCCATTTTTTGTAGCCACGAACTCTGATCAACAGTTGGCTCTTTCAAGTCTTTTACGTGGTATTTGTCGACTAATGATTTGCCAATTTGTTCACCAATGCGAAACTGATATAATAATCTAAATGCATAATTTGCCTGAAGACAATATTGTTGACATTTAAATGTGTATAATCGTTCATGAGTCCTAAAGTTTTTTTATTTCCTTTAAGGTCCATGTCAGTCATGGCCAATTACAAATAATTCGCAATAATTAAACAATCAATCAAATCAACTTTTTTTTAATGGGATTTCTTTTTTGATTGAAATCGCACGAAGAATCACTCCATGCTATTAATAATCGTTGTAGGACACCTTGTATGCATAACCAGGAAGAAATAAGTAACGAGGGGGCGTAACGAAATGTATCGCAAACTAAGGATCCGAAACTCGGATAACGCAAATCGTTAAATGGTAGTGGCCGACCGTAAATGTCGTGTAAATCTCCGCGACTGGGTGTAATTTTACAAAAGCCGAAAAAAGCGAAGAAAATTTCCACGCGTATATATAAATGAAATTATCAGATTATCGTCGCGCCATAGCGCAGGCATGCACAGGCGTTGAATTCCGATCGGTATACGGATATGTATATTTAATCACCAAATTAATCAGCTGCCTAGAAATATTTGAATGGTGGCGTGCAATTTGATTAAGCCTGCAATTACCGCATGTATGCACGATTTGTTCAAGTTTCACAAGGTTTGCCAGATAAAGAAATGAAATTTTGCAATTACTTAACTGTTGCTGATATAAACTTGAGAAATTTTAGAGTATATATATATATAGGTACTTTGATTAATATTTTATCCATATATTTCTTATGAAATTTCGGTATATATAAATTTGTGTATATATATATATATGTATCTAAAAATTTGAAATTGATATTCTGTAAAGAAAATGTACTTTTGCATTGATCTAATGGATTTATGTTATATACGTGATGTAATTCCACAAATTGAATTACAGTGAAAGGAATTCTGAGACCGATCAGTGCAAATCTAAATTGCAAGTCCTCAAACCCAAAACAGCTTAGGTGAATGTATGTCTTCACATAATTCCTGAATTGTAATTGTCAAACTTATTCATTAAGTAGAATTTATGAATGAATCGGAGATTTTCCCGAGCGTAAAGAATGTTTTTTCTTTTTTTAGATTTTCCTACATTTTCAGTTGATTTCATAGAGGCTTTGCCTTTCTTTAGTAATATCATGTATATGACGATTAGAAGACATTATATCATTTTTTACTATAACCTATACAATTATGTACATCATACGCACCAATCACGATAGTGAGTCTGGAGTCATCAATTGCGAATAGGTCGAAAACAGACAAAGACAAACATTTATTCTGGAGTCTTTTGTATTTACAGTAACAGTGTATTTCATTACAAGTGTGGGAAATGCGATTTCCCTGATGCGTAATTGTGAATGGCCTGGTATAGAGAGCGAGAAACGTCCGTGCGTGCATAAATAACGAATATCATTTTTGCTAACTCCGTGCGCAAAATTCGATTTTGCGCACGCAAATGAGTGCGCAAAATACATTCTCGCACTATATGTGAAAATCGAATTTATTTTGCGCACTCGTTAGGAAAAATAGTATACGCAACATGTGCGCATATACTATTTCGTGATGGAACGCGGGAAATGTGTATTTCCCACACGTTTTAGCGTCGACAATTACATTTGCAGCGTGAAATTTTAAATTTCACGTGTGTATTTGAGGCATTCCAAATCGAACGGTGAAAAATTCGAGCCTCCCCAATAATTGTTTGAAATTTTTACGCATGACTATAACGGTCATCAAGTGATAGAACTGGACATCGACAAAAAAAAAGTGTTTTTTCGAAAAGAACTTTTTCAAAAATAGTAAAATTTTTGAACAATCACCAAAAATGACAATCAGGCAGGACCCGACTGCGCTGACAGATTGTAACGAAACGATTTTTTTTTGTTTTTTTTTTCTAAATCATCAACCGATAGAACGCGTCGTTCATATCTAATTTAAAAGCGTTCTTATTGGATTGCAAAAATGGAATAACGCAGAAAGCAATCCAGGAGGCGCGGCGGCAATGGATATACGACGAGAGAATAAGGACGATGATACCAGAGCGAGTGAGCGAGAGAAATGGCTAGAACAAGGACGACACTCGTAGTGGACGAAGGTTTATATATGAGAAAGGGATGAAGCCCCGTATAAGTAAGTTCGTCGAGTGAGCGCAGTGACCACACGGCCTTTACACTTGTCGGGAAAGGAGATGCGTTGCTCAGAGTAATGAACCTGGGAAACCGGTTGCATATACGAGAAGCTGATGTTGCGACTATATATGCACGTACTCGTGTATAACCCGTACATCTCTTCTATACGTACGAGGGTCCGTTGCGTATACTACATATATGTATATATACGAAAAAAACAAAATGCAAATCTCATTTCTTGTCGATCATTCGTAAACGTCCCTGTCAACTTAATTTTTTTTAAACACTATTGAAATCGTCAATATTGTCGACGAAAATTGTGGTAATAAGACATAAGTACTTATAGAATAGGTTTCGTCAAATTTCGATTTCGTTTAAGGTCAGCTTTATACTTGGCATAGGTTTTTTTTTTGCAATTTCCCTATGCCATAGACTGTTCCAGGTTTGCCTGTATATCAAACCGCCATCAGACCAAAGGATGAAAAACCGGATTACCACATGGAGACATTTCAAGTTTATATTCTAGAATGTTGTTGTTTTTTTATGCAAAATGAAGTATAGCTGGTACATGGACAAATAATGAAAATGCATTTTCAAAAACCCCTGTCGTAAAACGACGATTTGATTTTCATGATTTTTGATGTTTGACATCTTTGGTTTTTTGAAAAATCGATCAATTGGATCAAATTTTGGACTTGTGCGAAGAATCCTCATCTGCAATATTATCCACGACTTATGGTACACCCTGTACAATCAATTTAAAAAACATACTAAATACTAAAAAGATTCCAATTAATAAAGTTCACATGTCTTGATTACAACCGAGATTCCTCGTCTTCTTTCTTTTACTATAACTTGTTTCTCTTTCTTCGTTTCTTATGCGGTCGCTTGATATAAATGGAAGCGAATCAATTAAGCGACGAGATCAGCATTTTAAATGAAAATCTGAAAACTTGAGGATACTAGTAAAGAATTTTTAAAAGACTACCATTTCCAAATCGTCAAATGTATGGAATGCGATTGTGTTAAAAAAAAGACCCAAAAGCATACCCAACCGACTTTTCGTTACTTGTATACTTGAACTGTCTTCCTTGACCAAGCTACTTATAATACCACAAATTCAACATAATATGTAGATAATGAATGCCTCTCCCTTTTTCCTCTGTAGGAGCCTGACCAACTGATAACTCTAACCATCGGACAATTGATCAAGCGTTGATTAATAATCATTTCTATATTACACAATTGAAGGCACACGCTTCGCTGCGTGAAACGCAAAAAGGTATTGTTGCAGCTACCCCGCCGTACTATCCCAAATTGCATAAACACGAATCTCCAGTGCACGTCCAAACTGGACTTTCAGCATTCGACGTCCAATTAACGTCATTGTACGAACAATCGACAGTCATCACTTGCCCCCATAATAGACGTGCAATGAACGTGTGGTAAATGTATAAAATGGACGTAAACAAAAATAGGATGAGGACAAAAACTGGACGTCCAATGTACTCCCAATATTCGTCCAATTAATGATTGCATTATACGATCGGCCCAACGATACGTTTTTTCCGCCCATGTAAACATCGCATTCTTCCAAGATCACTTTGTCGCGCTAGTTGCGTAATCTTGTACTTTCCTAACACGACGATTACTATAATCCAGACAAGAAATCGGACGTCCATTTCTCTCACTGTAAAAATGATCAGTTTCTCAGAACCCCGCGCTAATTGAGGAGAAAACCAAATAGTTTATCATTTTTCTCGCGCGATATACTTCGGAAAATCGAATGCAAAAATCGAGTTTACGTAACGTATCCACCGTGCACAAAGCGAGAAACGCTTTTGCATTAAACTTTCTACGCGTCTAGTCACGCGATACGTAACAAGCATCCGCGGGAGAAGCAAAATGATTCCCCTGCGAATACGAAACGGAACTCTCGACGATCCGAGTGATGAATCGCTAAGATATTCGCACTAGCGAGCCGCTCGTCGTCGTCGGGGAATTAAACAGGCCGCGAATCATCATCCGAGGGTAAAAAGTTGTGGCGACGAGCACTAAGTTTGCTCTTCGTTGTCTTTGTCGTCGACGACCGGGCTTATTTGCGGAAGGATCCTCAGAATTATGCGGGAGGACGAATACTACGTGAAATGTGATTTAAACACGCCACCTACACAAATTCGAACAGGTGTGCGTGGGCGAGGGTTTGCCTGTGTGTGTGTGCATATGCCTCAGTTATATGTTACACGATAAGCGTAACTTTCTCTTTCGTTAACTGTTGAATATATATATACCAATGCCGTTGTCTGACGCCTCGCGCGATGTACCTTTCTGTCTCATTAGACGCTTCAGTTATTTCGCCGATACTAAAAAGCGTCCGAACGGCGATATCGATCTCAATGACCGTTGTGAGCCGTGAAAGCGCGCGAAAATAGATCTGGATGTTATTTGTTACATAATTGTACGCTTGATGTTGATGTGTAGATCAATGTAATTTGGATATATCTCCAATAGCCTCTTCTAAAAACCTTTTCGAAAGTTTGGTTCTAGCATCCTCATGTCACGTCATGTCTAGTGTTGAAGAAAAAGTCGATGTGATCGGTTTACGTGCCTTTATTCTATATATTCAAAGATGAAATTCTAAGCTAAAATTATTATTTTTGCACGGAGTTAGAATTTTATTATGTACCCGCTGCTCTTGTTTCGTTGTCTCTTCCATATCGTTCAGCCTCCCCTTTCACAAAGGATCTTGTAACGCAGTCTTGCCCGTGCAGGAAGCATGGCGGAGAAGGTATCGTATACCGCATGTTGAGATAGGAGATACATATATACGTAAGGAATGAAAGTGATAGGCGCAAAGCTTACGAATTAAACTGAACTTAAAAGAAGGCTTAACCGTATCTTGGATGGGTCATAATGTAGATGAGGGAATTCGTCGAAACTGGGCATAGGGAAAATAGTGCTTAACCTAAATATGCATACGTAATTAGTGGATTAAATGCCAAAGCCATACAGAATTCAGCACCAACGAGGAGATTTAAAGCTTAAAAGCGAATTATTCGGTAGTGCGTTTCTTTTGCACGTGATGTTGTTTTCATATTTTCTTTGCGTCCTCGTTTCATTACTATTCATTAATGTACCCTTCAATCATCCACAATTAAAAGCAATCCCATGCTGCTTCCTGATAATATATACAGGGTGGGCCATTTTAATCGATCCATCCAAATATCTTAAAAAATATAGCCGCTATAGAGGCAAAAAAAATTATTTAAACAAAAGTTGCTTAGGATAATAGGACCCATCTCTTGACCATGTCGTTCATTTTCAAGGATATTCCAAGGTCAAAGTGATTTTTTTTTTTAATGGGAACCTCTGTTTTTAAAAACGGCAATCGATAGAGCGGGACATTTTACATCTGAAACGATATAGTTTTTAATTTATAAGGATGTAACTTTTAGAAGGTTAAATAAAGGTAAAATGAGTGGTTTTCCTTATAAAAAAATCACGCTGACCTTCAGATAACCTTGAAAATGAACTTTAAGATCAAGATGTTCAAGGTCGTTGGCCTCCAAACCTTCTACATTTATTCGCCCATAAATCCTGAACAGTTCGAAGCAATAAACAGCTTCTGGACGATTTTTTAACATTTGACCTTTATTTGACCTTCTGAAGGTCACATTCTTACAAATTAAAAACTATCATTTCAGGCGTAAAATTACTTTTCGAATCCGGTGCCAGAAATTGGGATTCCCAATAAAAAAAAATCACTTTGACCTTCAAATAATCTTAAAAATTAATAACAAGGTCAAAACCAATAATGACAGAAAATCGGCCTTATCATCCTGAACAATTTTTGTTGAAACAATTTTTTTGTACAGCGTTTAATTTTTGAGGCATTTGGGTGGATCAATTAAAATGGTCCACCCTGTATACATAATATGGATAGAGTATAGTCTAAAAATGTGATATAATTTGAAGCGACCTCTCAGGAAGACAAATAGTGTCTGATGGTGGTCGATGACGCCCAATTACATCCGACTTTTGATTCTAAAATGTAAATTACATGACGTATATTGTAAGTGGCCATGGTAAGATTTGCAATCAGAATTCCCTCGTCCGATTCCCGGTTTCTTCCATCTGGTGTTTGTTTATAAATACAAGTGTCAAATAACGCTAAATCTCAGATGATTCGGACCCCAACTATATGGAGATTTAGGTGAGATTGTATCAGACGTCAGGACAGAAAATAAATATAACGACATAAAATAGGAGAAGAAAATAATGCAAGAAAGAAAGGGAAAACAGTATAGGAAAAAAGTATAGAAAGAGGGAATGGACAGAGTAGGAACTATGGAAATAATAAGAATCCATCTTTGGAAAGAAAGCGTAGAAAGACAGCATGGAAAAATAATGCGGGGCAGAGTATGAGGAAAAATAGGTGAAGGCAACATGAAAAGACAGTGGGTGCCAACATGTGGAAAGGAAGTATGGAAAAAGAGGATAATCTAATACGTCAGGTAAGAGTTCTCCGATAGAAAGTCTACATATTGCCATTTATTGCGTCATGATTCTGTGACGTGTTGCACCCAAAGAAAATTGGATGAACGGAGAAGGAACTTTGGAAGGAAATTAAATTTTTCGAACTGCGAATTCAATTCATTTCTCTGGAATACCGTTGAGTTCAGGAATAAGCTTTCAGTCCGAAGGCATTCCGGACGCCCCTCCTCAGACCGTGGATATAACTAAAGAACAGATGCGATTACTGATAGTCCAGGTCCAGCAGATCTCAACAGAGTTTTGTGATCTGATATTACCTTCCATCTGCGTTTACATCCAGAGACGAAACGGTATAATTAAGAAATACAAATTAGACGTCCAATGGACTACCAGTAGTCACTGGCGATGACCTCCATCGTCTATTCTGTATACGTATAATGGACGTCCAGTGGACGTTCAATAGACATCCAGTATCGAGCGGCTTATTTTATTTAACAAATAAAATAGGTTTGTCAGTACAAGTTACAAATGATGTCGTAATTAAAATTACTATTTTATGAAGATCTAATTGTTGAACGGGATCCAAGATGTTCTCAGAACGACCACTTTCGTAATTAATTCGTTATCTCATATAACTATCTATCTCTCTAACTATATGCATGTTCATCGGATGATCATTATTCGGCCACCTCTTTTTGTTCCCATCCCATTTGTTTTCTCAACCTCTCCCTCTCCATCCTCGCCTTACTTTCCCAAATGAATATTTCTGATATTTTTATACCGTCAAGATACAAATCACCCAGACACATTTACAAGTCTCCCAAGAGATACCCTTTCTCTTCGTACTTTCTTCCCATACTCTTTATTTTTTACGCGTCTAATTAAGTACATAAAGTTTCCAATTTCGAAGTTTGAAGAAACTAACAAAAATCGCATTTCGATAGACAAACATCCTGCAAATCAAACATTTTCAATTTCGAGTAAAGTCAGTCTTTGAACCCCGCCGATTCCGATTTTCATATTCTCGAGCGCTTTCACGCAGATCCTATATGATGGAAGTGTGGGTCGTAAGGTAGGGGGAGGCTCCTACGAGCTTTCGAATAAAAGCATAAAGGAAGGCGCAGGCGTTCAGATACTTACATTTCCCGCTTATACGGTGGCGGGTGTCATGGAATGGATTGGAAAAGTCCGGAAATGAAAAAAAAAAAAAAAAAACATATAGTCAAGTTCAATTTCGATGGAGTAACGCTCCTAGGGATCTTCCGTTGACCATTTAAAGCTAGGCTAGGGATCATTGTGCT
Source organism: Trichopria nigra (assembly GCA_030522945.1). Classification (NCBI taxonomy): domain Eukaryota; kingdom Metazoa; phylum Arthropoda; class Insecta; order Hymenoptera; family Diapriidae; genus Trichopria; species Trichopria nigra. The sequence continues at coordinate 11,233 of JAPYZR010002770.1, forward strand.
TTATTTTCGGGTTATTTTAAAGTTAACGAAATGTGTGTAATGATCTCAATCTTAAATTTGTCAAGGCTTTAAATTCCAATAAAAAATTGAGACTTCGAAAGTCCTCCTCTTATTCATCCCCGTCCCTTTTCTTTTAATCATTTCCTTCATTCTAATCTTTATTTCTCTATTTTAACTTTTTCCTCCATCCAACTCATTACCCCGTCACTCGACCTATGCCATAAAGTAATTTCACTTGACATGAACCGAAAGAATCTTATGTCGTTTTATTCAACTCGCACTGCCATAGCGGGGATGAGGAGTAACATTGCTTGACCCGAAAACTTAAAATAAGGGGAGTCCGGCCATGGATATGTAAAGCGGCCGCTTAATTGACGACATGATTTTTGCAAAGATTATGGAATCATCAGGTTTTAGCAGGGGGGGAGTACTATCCGTTTTTGATTGTCAAACAATTGGAGACCCGTTGAGTTTTCTCAGAATCTTGAAACGGCATCAAGATGAAAAATTCGTTAAGCCCCTGCTATACATTTATAGTAGCGAATCCTATAACTTTGTAATTCAGCGCGGCGTTCCGCCATAGCATGAAAAATGGCTTCCGAAAAAAATTTCCTCGCGTAATTGGCGCAAAACAAAAGCGGGCAGGCCAATGAGGGAGGACGAAGCTGCCCCGGGCTGAAAAGTATGGGGAAAATGAAACGACGGAGAAAGTAAAAAGGGGTCGGTCGAGTCGAAAGGAAAAATAGAAGGATTGAATAACGAGAGACAGCGTGCACGCGGAACTTCCGGTCGCGGAGATCTTCCGGGTCTCGGTAAACCGTGCCGGAGTTATCGGGGCACCCGGAGGCTGCGGAGGTCGAGGCATAGAAGAAAACACATAATAGGGTGGGGCGCTTCGCTGCCGCTTTTGAATCGATCCGACGCCAACTACAGCTGGGAGCCCCGTTCCATCGTGAGAACGACTCAGTGGTTCTCAATCCAGCATCCCCCGTCCCGGTCCGGATCGCTTTGTCCTCGCCGAGTGCCGGTACCACCAGCGATAACGGCCAAATTGCCAACCCGCGTGATATATAATACATTTAGAGGACGACGTCGGAATATGGAGCACGTTTTAACGCTTTCGGAACCGCCCTTACGAAGGCGGGGGCTTTTCCCGCTTTTTAAGCGGGATTTTCTTTACTCGCGATAAGACGCAAAATCAATATTTTCCGAATCGCGACACTTCCTTCCCCTTTGGCTCCGAGCTTATGACGGGACTTAACGGGATCCTATATGAGGAGAGCTTTTTTCATTCAACCCTTTCCGATGGAGTGCGAAAGAAGGTATTTTGGCATTTTCGGTCGACCAATCGCATTCTCATGTCATCAAGCTTATTATACGTTCTCTTTAGGTTCATCGGACGAAAACTTTTAAAAAATAATACATTACCCAACGAGGGTGTGAAGAAGACTTTTAAAACACGTCTTATATGTACATATCCTATATTATTAAAAATTCAGGCGAAGTAAAAGGTAACGTTTGCACATACATTGGACGTGTAAACACTGCATGCGTTGACTGAAAAAACTTAAAGCGAAAAGATCATACGAGCTTTAAGCGTGTGCGAAGTGATTCTTGCCGAAACTCTATCATGCATTTGGTGCAAAAGCCCCATTCTATCCCGAGTTACGTATAATATGTTTCTTGTATGATTTTTATTATATTTTCATCTTACAATGTAATACAAAATTTCCAAAAGTGGTTGACATAAAAACTGTATGTAACTCTTGTCAAAATGATTTTAAGATCGTTCATTACAAATATAGATGTACAAGATTCAAATTGGTGGATCAAAGATGGCGGAAAAATTCTTAAGAACCTCTCGAAACGCCGATAGAGATCTGCCACATTTTAACATTCAAAATGGCGGATCTAATATGGCGGACTAAAAAAAAAGGATTTTAAAATTAGAATACCCAAAAATGAGCTACAAACAGACGATTTTAACGTTACTCTTTTGTTCCGCCTTTATTGAAAATCGTACGGCGGTAATATCTGAAATTTTACAACAATAACAATCCTTATAAAGTCGTTAAAAATCAAATCATTTTACTATTTTACACTCTTGTTCAATCGTTCTGAAAACGGACTAGGATTTGCGTCGTAATTCAAATTAGATCCTGCTTAAATGCTAATAAGTATCAGTCACAACCAATACATTTATTTACCGTCTCCTCAATAATCAATCATCAATGAATTGGCTGCATGCTTCAGGAGTAGTCTTCTATTAGAATAAGCGAGTGGCGCCAACCCTCCAATAGAAAGGCATTTGAGCATATCAATATAACGATCAACATATTGAAGTACCACTAATGGATAGCATACACACACACACACACACACACGTATATATATATATAGACAACACGATTAAATCAAGAAATGATTTTCATTTCGACTTATTATATGCTGAATGTTTGCTTTTAGGAGCGCTCCCCCCATTATAAACTTAAAATTCGAAATACTTTTTTTAATACAAAATCGTATTCATTTTTCTCTCTTGTCAGACTTTTTTCTCATTCTCAGTGAGATTTTTGATATGACAATAAATATTCGAGGTCTAAATCTTATGAATGACCTCATATGAATTATCAATGCTAATGAATAAAAAAAAAAAGAATTAAGAATTTTCATACATGTTCGTAAGTCTTTCTTACATTTTACATTCCTCCTAAGGAAAATCAAAGCATTACATGGAACATATGCAGGGTGTCAATTAAGTCCCGGGACGACTGAATATTTTCTCAGGTTTGTGTGAAAAAAATTAACTTTGACCTTGGGCTTTCGACGTTATTTCAAGGTCAACTTTTTTTTCGTAATGGAAATCCCTGTTTTTGACATCGGATTCGGAAAGAGAGAAAAATTACTCTGACCTTCATATCATAACCTTGAAAATTAACTTCGAGGTCAAGATCGTTAGCCCACCAAACCTGCCCTTTCATTTATTCGCCCGTAAATCCTGCACGTTTCAAAGAAAACAGCTTCTGGGCGATTTTTTAACGTTTGACCTTTATTTAACCTTCTAAAAGTCACATTCTTACTAATTAAAAATTATCGGTTCTGACGTAAAATTTCCCGGTCTTTCAGAATCCGATGTCAAAATTATGTAGAAAAACCACGTGGACCTTGAAATAACGTTGAAGGTCAAGTACAAGGTCAAACGTAATATCACCGTTAGATTCCTAGTTGAAAGTTTACTTAAGATATGACCATGACCTTCTTCAGACATACTTTACCTGAAATATTCAGCCATCCCGGGACTTAATTGGCATCCTATATATTAATTATATGATGATCCGAGTCAAGAATTTTTTTTTCATCATGCATGCGACATTAAAAGAACATTAAAAAAAACGTATCGAGCGAAAAGATTCATTATGTGTCCAATCAAGTCGTTCAGATATAAAATAAACGTTATAATTTCAAAATTGACCATATTTCCGATCTAATCATCGACTATATGATATATATCTGCTCCATCATGCGTATATATATGTATATATTTCGAGGTGATAAAATCATTGAATTATTATTTTATGGAACGTCTTCCCCGAAAAAAATAAATACTGATTTAATCCTATTAATAAATAACGTAGATATATCTATCTCGTCCTGAACTTTACTTATATAGCTTCCAAAGAACCACATTTATTGGGGGATGGATGGAAATATGCGAGATCTAATCTATCGTTACGATTTGAATCTTATCGATTAGGATTCAATTTGATAAGTATACGCGGAAGACCTCTCAAATAAATGAGAAATCCATTACTTTTTATTAATTACTAATGTGTGTACTTCGTTATTAAAAGAAATTAGTTACTGAATGGAAAGTGTGTTTTTGAGAATGACAAAAAAAAGACGTTAACTTCTTTTTCGTATAAGAGTTTAAACTTAATATATATATATATAAAGCATATATAAAGTCTGTCTTGTAGTAACATTAAAAGCTCGGGACGAACATGTAAATATTTTTGCTGTTTCTAAACATATAGTTTCTATAATATTGAAGCGCACAAACAGTTTCATCCTATCAAATTCAAATGAATTTTAGCATTTTTGTTCACCACATTAAATAAGCCATTTTGAATATGTACACTTTGACTTGTGATTCATAATAAATGTATATTATATACAGACTTAATAAGTTTATATTGAGACCGCCTCCCCCCACCTTTCACGCCATTCAGTCAAAAGCATGCACGAGTTACGACTTTGTATGTATATGAGTACATGCATATTAAAAAATAATGATTTTCTTGAAAAAAAAAAATTGTTTTTTAGACTGAAAAGGTTAACGGATTCGTGAATTTTTCAACGTATATTGCTTAAGACCTTATCTCTATACAATCGTGCATTCACAAATGTGAATACAGGAGCATATATGTTGCTCCTACACTGTACTTTCTAATATTCTTCTAAAATAATTAGTTAAAAATGGTCAACAATACCCAAAATTCCTAAGAATACACAAAATCGATGAAATGTAAAAAAACTTTACCATCCGGGAAAAAATGGATTAGATATAATTATATCTGGATCAGATATAATTATATCTGAATCATGTATGATTATATCTGGATCATATATGATTATATCT
>JAPYZR010002771.1:0-20059 GCA_030522945.1 Trichopria nigra
ATCTAACCTAGAATTTATAGTAATTTTCACTATCAAATTTCTAGATTTTCTACATAAAATCTGGACAGAATCGAGAGATTTTCTCGTACAGATTTTATAGTGGTTTTCCGATATAAGGACTTTACAATAAAATGGAATGCCAAGATTAATTTTTACCTGGGGCGACGAATTAGGATAAAATAATTTTATAATTTTTATTTTAAACATTTTTTTATCACACTCGTTACATTAATACGTGAATCTCCGTTCAACGCACAGATAAGTCAGAAATGTCAATTTGTTTTTATATTTGAAGTATATTTTAAAGGTATTCTGAAATTCCGAGTATATCATAACAAGAAAGTACCACGCATTATTAAATTTCATCAAGTATATTAAATAATTAATTAGAGACAACTGAAGAGCACGAGTTTCTATGCTAACAGACGATGAAAATACATCGTAGAGCACGAAATATGAAACGAAGCGATGTGATAATACGGGTAGGTCGGAAATATACCCATGTAAAACAAATAAAATGATGTAATGAAAGTTAAACCCTTATCAAGATAAATAGAGATAAAGAATCAAAACGTGCGTTTTTCATTTCGAAGTTCCTTTCATGTTGTCGATTCAATAATATCGTACTATTGTATACGATCTTCCTTTAGATTTTCATTTAAAACGATAGGCAGATAAGCCACTCGGAACAGAAATAAATGAAACATACATTTTATCTGAATATTACTTGCTTAATTAACTCGATAATTCCAAAATAAAGCCGAAATACATTGAATTTATTAGATAATAAATGTAATGAGAAAAATTAAAAACAAAATTCACTTCGCTTAATAAGGTCCTTAAAACAGGACTTAAACCAAATCCAAGAACCAAATCGAATTATATGAAAAAATTGTTGCTTTTTTATCCCTAATATATGTTGTTCTATTGATGATTTTTCTTAAAGCTTAAGATTTGTACCTTTATATTAAGGGTTTTCTACCTTAATATAAATCTACAAATACCCCTGTTAATAGAATATATAGATGCATACAAAAACAAAACAGTAAATGTACAGAAATGTGTTGCTCATTTGTTGTTGCAGATAAAATATTACTAACCCGCGTGTACTAAATAGTGACTAGTACGAATATAAATGAGTAGGAAGTCGACAAAGAGAATACGTCAAAAGGTGCTGTCTATTAGTTCTTTTAGAAAACAACGTAGATCAATATATAAATTCATCAAAGTGACTTACTGGAAAATTGAGAAAAAAAGAAACACATACAATATCATTTGGTTTTTATATCTAAGAAACCGGAAATGGGCAATAAAACATAGCAAATTCTTAATTTTCCATGTAATTCCTCAGTTGGCCCAAAAACACTCGAGCGACAAGCTACTTTAGTATCTCGTGTATCTCACATAACAATATTTTTTTTTAAATATTAGCAATATATTTGTTTTTAACATATTAGCAATAAAACCGCAACAAATTTCCCATGTGGTTTTGGTTTGATTTTAATGAATTTGGTTAGTCAGCTTTAAATGCTTTTCTTAATGGACATATGATAAAATAATATTCCAGTGTAACTGACTTTCGATCTTTAAGTCTATTGTTTGCGAATCGCTTAAAAAAACAGTAAGTAACTGAATTTACATACCAAAGTCTACATGCAATCCTAAGGGTAGGGCTTGCTGCAAGCGAATATAGAACCTTCCGTTAGTTCTACTCTTAACGAAATGCTTTTAACGGACTCATTTTCAAGTATTGAACTAATATTTAAGTATTGCATAATAGAGGGACGAATCGTTCGTTTAATATTAGTTATGTATTTTCGAGAATAATTCTTATTACAGTTTCCATTACTAAAGGGTATATGATTAAAGTTATGAAATTACAAAATTACCTCGTTATAAAAATGGCTTCTTCTTCAAAACTTGATTATTTCAAATATACTAAAAAGAAAACAAAAAAGCGAAAATCAATTCCATTTTTATTTAAATTCTTCAAATAGATACCCTAGTAGAAATTTGTCCATTTTTTTCTTACACTATCCATTTCTCCTATGCTTTTAACATGGTAAATATCTGACTTGTCTAAGAATTAGCTAAATACTTACTTAATGACTTGGTTTTTGAAAAGCAAGTTATGATACTCTGACCATCAACCTGTTGCGTCTGTTTAAACGGTCGTATCCCTATTTATCGCAACGCTTCGAGTATAAATGACGTGGAGTCCTCCTTGATGTTGCATGCTATGCCTAACTAGTAAGGGGTCGACCTCGTTAAAGGGCACCCCGTAACGAACTGCCGTGTCTCTTGTAAGTGGTCCCGTGTTGTCCAGGAGGTGCGGTTCAAGGTCCACGACCCCAAGGCACACAGCAAAGGTGGCACCCTGGAAAATACCATTAACGGCCGTGCTGACGAAGAGGCTCCACCAGCGCCACAGCATCTGATTCATCCTGGCAAGGATATCAGCAAACTCTACGGTACGATATCGATAAGTATTTCTTTCCTGATTTAGTGTACGAAGTACAAATCGAACACTACTAGAGACTACTTATACAATAGGTTCGACTGTCTGCGTAGATCTTTCTATTGGCTCTCGAAAATGCGTCTTCATCTATTTGTTTTTTAAGCATTTAATTTCATCAGAAAATCTAAATTTTGTACAAAAAAAAAATTAACATGAATTCTGATATGTACACTTGTGCCACATTTTATGAAATGTATAGTTAGACTTAGAAATTTATTTTTCGAAGAGATGTGGTCGCCTCTCGGGCACTATGTCCTCGCATTCTAATATAGCAACGTAGAAAAGTAACCGATACATCTTGCAACAGATAAAAAGGATTTTTTTTACTATATATATTTTCAAATTGATTTTTGCATGTTGAAACTAAAGTTCTGCTATACATTCGCTGTAGATTTTCAGTTAGAAAGATACAATCACTTCTTTTTCACTCACGTTTAATTTGTACGTCACAGCTTTTCACGCAATGAAATGTGGACAATGTGTAGACGCAGTGATTTTCGAAAGCCGATTACTACTTACAGCACTTAATTAATCACGTCCGATATTTGATATGAAATGCAGAGGTATCAAATGCCAGTAAAGAAACGAATTCACTCATGAATTTGTATCCAACGAAACAGAACGAGAAAACAAATCAAATCAGGATGTACACAGTAGTCTCCCACAAAATACTTCCGTAAATTTTGTACATTAACTTTATTGATTAGATACATATATAGACATATTTACACTTTAAGCATTCATTATTCTGCCATTTTGTCCGTTTCTCAACCACGATTTCCATGGAACAGCAAAAGACAAATTTTATATCAAATATCATATAATATGTAAAATATCAAATATAATAAAATGATGTCCCACTAAACAAATGACTAAAAATCAACAAACTCGGTGGTTGTAAAAATAAATAAGAACATAAACTAACATATTTTATATGAAATGTCTAAAAGTAATGTTTCTAAAACCATTTGCAATTTTCTTCTTGTATCAATAGAAAACAAAATTCGGGGAGAACGGGTGCCCAAAGTGGCTATATGGGGTAAAGTAAAATCTTTGAATATCTTTGTAGCAATAGATACTTTTTAGAATGAAACATTTATGCAGCGCTTATTTTTGGTTTGCGAAAATAATTGAAATATCGCTCTTTAAGAAAGGCTGCTCTACGTGCAGAAAATAGAGTTTTTTACAAGACACTCGCGAAAACAGCTAATCCCGCGAAATGTTTGTTACATTCGCTACATTTCTCTTCCTTCAATTTATACGCAAAAGCAGATTTTTTGTTAACAAAAACAATCACATTTTTACGAATGATACTCTCAGTACAAAGGCGCATTGATTAAAAGTTCCGTTTATACTCTAAGCATTTGCTCGGGGCTGACTAAGCGAGCAGGGCAAAGTGTACGGTGGTGCTCTTACTGAATTCAAAGGGACATCAACGAACAAAATTTTACAATGAAAATATGCAGCTAAATCGTTGCAGTCGTTTCATTATAGTAACTTTGAATATCATTTAACGTTTGTACTGTTGCCCGTCACCGGGATTATACGTGCAAACAATTTAAAACGTCACTTTTCCAAATTAAACTTTACAATAATACGTTCACAAAATGCTATTGTTTAACCCTTTATCGGCAATGTATTCGATTCATTTAGGACATGAATATAGTATACATTAATAATAACGTCCTGGAAATAAAGTTAGATCAAAACATTCGAATTCACTTCTCTTTTTCAATTCTTCACGTTAATTTCGCCATTTTGAATTTAAAAAGTGACCCCTTTATTAAACTAATAAATTTTGATTAAAAAAAAAAAGAAAAAAATCATAAACATAACTTTAAAATATATCCTGATCCTGGACCATCTCTAATCTGGGAGATGGAGGAGCCTAGCGGTAACGGCGTATGCTAAGGTGTACATTTCGTCAGATCCGATTCTATATCGGATATATCATCAACGTATTTTCAGGATCTGAAGTGATCAGAGTGTGATGTAATTAGATTTGTTTTGGTCTAATCTTTTGTTTCTGAAGTTTGGAGGTATGTGTTCTATACAGCCATTAAAAATTTCTTAAGACAAAAACAAATGGCTTTAAGTTAGATTATTCCATAACCAAAAGGAATGGAAGAAATTTATTAATTAAATTCCACGCAACGATTTCCGTTAAAGGATTAAACAAACATCGTGAATAATAATGAACGATAACAACACGATATATAAACCGAGAAATGAATAAGAAATATTTAGAATGTATTGTTACAATAACATGAAAATCATTATGAATTGTTAGTAACCAATACAGAGTAACCGTTCATAAATGTTTTTCTTGTTAAAAAATCTGATTTTAACGGGTTATTTATAAATATACATATGTATATTTACATATATATGTATATATATATCGTCTGCGTACGTCCGCTTTAACCCTATATATGTATGTACCTCAAAAGCGAACGTTTTGCAGTCGGACTTTTATTCGAAGCATTGCATATTCCTATTGTGAAATATTGTATGTGTAGTTAGCTCATAACGGTTTAACGCCGTGGCATGCTCATTTAAACTCGTTCATATATGTATTCCGTGTGGAATGCAAATCTGTCGATAATGATTGGCGATGGTTACTATTAAAATGGTGTTTCTCATCAATTTTACCATTCGTGGTAAACGAGTGAAAATACGCGGAAAGAAATGATAACATTAAAAACAGAGCAGAAACACTATTTCTTGTATATCCTGATCAATCCTTTTAAATGTACGCCCGAACCCCAATTGTTTGAAGTTTTCAGCATACCAATCTTTGATACGAGATTTTCAAACAGTTCCATGGTATTGGTGGTGGCAAAATATCAGTGATTAACGTATGTCTTGATTAATATTCATCATGGAACAGTTTCGAAAAGTTTCTTGTCTCAAATTTTCCCTGACAGTATTGGACGTATATTGGTTGTCTATCCAGTAAGTCCAGTCAATGTACGTCCAGATTTTTATCCCTTAGAAAACCTATTTGTACGTACGTCCATTGTACATCCACTGTAAGTCCATTGTACGTCCATTATATGTACACAATGGACGCCCGATGGATGTACTTGTGCTACGTGGGTCGACATTATTTAGTATTGTCACCTACCTACGTCCTCCATATGCGGGAACCGATCTTCGATTGACCAAATTGAAACACAATATTGCATCGATCGAAGTTCATTTTAAAGAGATTCCAATTGAAAATTTCTTTCCGTGTATCCAGTTCGATTATTTAATGTTGAATGTAACACCATGATGAGTCTGCTGCCATTCTTTAGACTATCGGCCACTGATTGCATTTCCTGCGAAATAGACTTATGACACATAACGGTTATTGGTGTGTTCCATTCACCTTTGGACTTTGCCCCACCGGACTCCCCTACTTTAGTTCGTAATTATGGAGGCAAAATTGCAAGATCTTTTGTGCAAGACATTATTTTTTGGTATCTGATATTTGATATCTGATGTTTGATATACGATATTAAATACCGATATTTGATACTGACTTAACCTCTTAACTTTCCGACGTTGCCCCCGTCCACACATGTTTTAAATGTTACCAGTGACGTATCCCAGAAGATATACATACACTTTCGATACTGAATTGCTCATGGCACATGTAGGAACAGAACATATATGCGCACATTATTTTCTGCAAGGTAATGCACGAATCATCGCCGCTTTTTTGTTGCACTTTCTCGTCTCCGCTCTATAGGCAAACCGGACCGAATTATGTTGAGTGATGGTTTCCAAGTGCCGGTGGGAGTTAAGAGGTTAATACTTTTCTATTCACGACATATCCTAATTTCGTAATTGGCAAACGCCTTATCGTTTCCATACACTCTTTCCGAATTTTCGCACGTTCTTTCATATGTCGAACACTCGCCTCGTCGGGCACAGAACGACTAACGCTTTCTGGCTTTTCAGGCATGACGCCGTCGGACATCGACAAGTACTCACGTATCGTCTTTCCGGTATGCTTCGTCTGCTTCAACCTGATGTACTGGATCATATACTTACACATCAGCGACGTCGTGGCCGACGATCTCGTGTTCCTTGAAGAGGGGAAATAAAGGAGCGCGTCGAGCCGACGCTCGAGAAGAGAAAGAAGACTTCGCAGGCACGGAAAGGAGGCATCGTCGAATCATCTCGCGACTAACGCGTCTTTCCGGGCACTGCATCCGGAAAACACAATTCTGGAGATCAACGCGCAGGTGCTCAGAAAAAAAAAGGGAACAGAAGTTTGGCTCGATTCCCAGAAGTATAGCCAGAATATCGCTAGTGTGGTGGTCCTCTTTAGACGATCGGGTAGAACTACGGCATTGATTAAGGAGTGTTTCGAACAAAGAAACAAGTGATATAGATGCGAGATGCGAAGAAAATCTGTCGTCAACAAAGACTGAAGTGCTTCGAAACGAAACAAACAAAACGTATATAGGGGAAGAGTAACACGAAAACATACAAGTCAGTAAACTGCAGTGCCCGTGAAAATCCTCAAGAGAGGAGACTAAATAATGATAACAAATTCAATGAGAGGAACTTAACCTTTAAAAAGGTATACGTTTGGTGGTTGCGCACGCGTGCCATTGGACGCAGCAGCGATATAGATTTATCTCTAGGTCTTAAATAATTGAAAAAAAAAAAAAAAAAACAGAAGATGCGAAGAAGATATACGACCTTCGGTATAAACACGTCAATTTAGCCACATTAGTTAATTAAGCTCGTCGAACATTAAGAGAACTCTTAGCGTGCGTATCGCTCGTTCAACGCGGAATGTGTGTCCGGCGTGAGAGTGAAAATGAGGGGCGATTAAAAAAAAAAAAAAAAATACAATGTGAAAGTGCGTCCGCGCGCCTTGAAGAGGAGACGCAAAGCTTTTTCACCGATTTTTAATTCGAGAGCGAGTGTTGGCAGGATATTTAATTCATGACGCGATAGAGAAATTACGCGACTCGTTTTAATTAAAAAACAAAAAAGAAAAACAAACATAATTATGTACTTAATTTCCGAATGAGAAATTGCGTAGAGAAGCGTTGCGCCTTGCCGAAACGAACCTCGGCTCGTAAGTGGACGCCGCGAAAGTTGTAACCTTTTCCTGCGGCTAGTATTAACAATCGTTTCTCCGATCTTGCGACTCCTTCGAGCGCGATTAAAGTTATAATTTTATCCAATCAGGAAACCGATTATGATTTAGGACCTGCTCAGGTCAAAAAAAGGGCATTGGCAACGACGGTATATTCTAGCCTTAAGCTCATACCGTTCGAGCCGATTTAGGAAACACGTCGGAATGCGAAGCATCAATTTTCGCGCCCTGTGAATCCCGCGAAAAATTCCGGGGTACGGAAAATGCAAATCGAAACAAAAACAAACAAAAGCAAAACGGAATGCTAAATATATATAAAGGGGCTTGAGTGCCAAAAGAAAAAATTGCTTCCAGTCAAATAACAAGTTATGTTTTCGAGACTCGCTCTCCTATCCATAATGCCGCGCATTTTTGCCTTGTTTCGACCTTAATCGAGTTAGCTGTAATCGAGTTAGCACATCCGTGCGTTGCTATTCCTTCAATGATGCACGCGACTTCGTAGTTTTATATGACCATTCCTTCAAGTGTCGTTACTGTCACCGCTATCCTTTCAGCATTTTACGATAACCTGTTGAATCGTTCCAAACGGCTTGGAAAAAAATGTCGAAATTGATTTCTTCTACTTACATCGTCAACGTTTACGGGAAGCTATTCGTTATCGTAGTTTATATATACCTTGTTACACGTTATCAAAAAAGATGTTTCCTTTGATCCATTCGTTGATCCAATATCGATATCGTTTTTACTTCATTCATAAATCACTGTTCGATGATCATCGGTGTACCATAAAAGATCAATTTATAGAGAATATTCCTGATTCTTCATTTATTCGGAAGAAAGTCATTTCCCCGAATCTCAATACCACAGATCGTCCACGAACGCACGCTTAAGCTTAGCGTTTAAAGAAATTTTATCCTGCATTTTTCTTCGTATTCTACTGCCACGTATGTTCTCGAATTATCATTCTTGCAAGCCATCCTGCTGTAATACCCATCGATTCCCCCGTCTCTTTCCGCCGTTTTCTCGTCCACGTCCAATATCCGATTTTGGGCACCGGAAGAAAAAAATGTCGCTTCCGACTAGGAGCAGAAGTGAAAAATGGAGACGGAGAAACGTATGGTAATGCGACATGCAAGACAATGGTGTGAGCAATGATAAGATCGAGGGTAAACACTGAACATATGACGAAAATCAAAGAGGAAGACACGACAGATGTGTAAATTACAAAAAGCAAATAATGGAGAGAGATTAAAAGTGTGAAAGAAAATGTGAGAAAGAGAGAAGAGAGAATAGCGTTCCTGGTCAATCTCAGGCTCGCCTGGGACATATCCAACAAAAAAAAAAAAAAACAATGGTATCATTTAATCTGCACGACATGAGATCAGATCGGATGAAGTGAATAAAACAATGATATCTCATGCTGATCGATTTGGGAAAATAATCAAAAAGAAAAATGATTACACTATTTTCTACAATTGTTACAATCATTTTTAGAATTGTGTTTGCCGAGATAAAATAATACAGGAATGAAATTACTTTTGATGATCCAATCGCTTTTAACAAAAGTCCATTAAATAGGAATATTCCAGTAATTGGCTGTCGAGGTGTTCAGTTCTTCTTTATTAACAAGTCCAATCTCTTTTATAGAATTGTTAACCTTTATTAGACTTTATATCTCAATTATAACTCGTCGACCTTTTACATTATATTTGTAATATCAATTCTGACCGTGAATAGGGTTTAGCCAAGTTAAAACCAGTATTAGTTTACCCCATTGGTCTACTCTTGACGCAAAGACATCTGTAAATTGTAATTTATGTTATTTTGCATCCTATACCTTACCAGGACTACTGCTGAATTTGAGGTGACCGAATAGATAGCAAACTGCTAGCTAAACATCGCTCACCGAAAAATGTAATCAAAGAGGAAGAAAATGAACTGGGCGAATCCAAGATGACTACTATTTCGAGTCTCTCTTGCTCTCTATCTATATATATAGTATATGCATACATGCATTATTGTACGTGTAGAGAATACGGGGCACGTGGTAGAATGAAATTAAAACGATAATGACGAGTGATAGTGTTTTATCATTGTGATATACATATATATATTATATAGAATATAATATACACCTTCGTATGATTACCGTTACTATCAGTACGATTACGTGCATATATATATATATACCGCAGTTTACGTTTGCGCCGCCACATTACCGAGCGATCTTCGCGCCGACACACATATTTATATATTTTTTATTATGATACGTTATTGTGTAGTAAGTTTCGTGGATGAAAGGGTTCGCGAACGGCCCGAAGATCGCACGGGCAATGAACGACAAATGACGGCAATGCTCGACACATCCTCTGGTAGGAGTAAATTCCGTTGTTGGTATTATTGCCGTCTATTCGCATTGTTTTCATCCTTCTCGATTCGTCGATAGTTTACCACGCTTTATAAGCATAGTTATTTTTATAAATACATTCTAGAAATAATTATTGATGAACCATTGCAAATGACTTTATTATTGACGTTGACGATATTATTGATGATACATGATCGTTACGGTTTTTATCATTGTCATTGATTGATTCTACAAGTATCATTACGTCGTAATTGCTAATCATAAGTCATGCGTAAGATATAAGAATACATAATTAACCGCTAAAGATGAGGAGACACTATCCGATAAGTTGCAGACATCTCGAAAACAAAAGAAAGGGGCAAATCGATTGACTCGCGCTCGATAGGTTAATACTACTTAAAACACAAAAATGAGAGAAACCGAGTAAACAAAAGAATCCGGTCACCCTGTAAATACGAATTTTATACAGAACCTATATATTGTACTCATACATTAAAGTACCGTGAATAACGTGAACATATAAATATTATACATATATGAATAAAATAAATAGGTAAACGCGTAAGTGATATCTAAACTACGTTGAGGATAAGCGAAGTACCTAACGCGCGCCGGGCCTCTCGTCGATCATACACTATTTGAATACAAAGAAATCGCAAAACTAAACGACGTATACACAAAATTGAAGCAAATCAAGTAAGTCTATCACAACGTTCTTTTTTTTTTGGTTTGTTGGTTTGTTTGATTGTTTTTAATAAGATTCTTCAAATCATCTCACGAACGATTCCCTATCGAAGGCCCGCGAGCGCGTTTCTACTGGATTGCATATCTCGAAAATGTAGAGCACACGACACGTGATTGTTCGCACACACTTAGATGTAAAAGATCACTTTGAATTTTAGCGACGTTAAGGTTAAAAATAAATCGAAATAATTAACGAGCAGATTAATTATAGAGCAGAGACATATAAGCAAAAACTGAAGGGAAAAGAATCGAAAAGGATCCCCGGAAGAAGGCGAGAGACATTTTCGCGCAAATGAAAATTTGAGATGACTTTCAATCTCTTAACGCTGCGCACATCGTCGTCCCTTTTTCTCTAATTTAATTACATATTCATCAGTTTTATTTGCAAAAAAAAAAATTCATCCATTAGGGTTTAAACGGAAGTCGTCTTCGTTTCTCTATATTATAACTAAACGTTTCCCTACGTTGTAGCACATTTTCTAAAATATTATTACTATTATTATTATTACGATTGTGAATACTGTTACATTTGACGTTAAATCTATTGTATAGAATATAAACACATCTTGTTATTATATTATGCTAAGCGTTTAATTCGAGCTCTTACGGAGGTTTTTTTATTCTTTTGAAAGTACGTCATTTTCCGAGTTGTAATATAATAATCGCGAGCGAAATATGTATGAACATTTTCGGTATGATATATTAAATTGCGTGTATCCAATTAAATTAAACGTATTCCATTGTCATACTTTGAATGAAAGAGTCCTTTGACAATTGTTTTTCTTTTTTACATTAGTTATTTACGGTATTTCACCGCAACGCACTGTTCTACCACCTCGATAACTTCACTCTTATTGTACACCTAAAATATTTCACCTTTTGAAATTCACAACAATCGCAGTCACTGATGCACAATCATTGATCGTTATAGGTACTTTCCAAACTTTGATCACCGCAGTTCCAGACATTGTCATCGTAATTTTTTGTATCGTCGAATTATATTGTTACAGTACTTTATACATTATTATAAGTGCCATCGATTTTTATAAGATACCTTCTCAATCCAATTTATTCATTAGTATTATTATTATTATTACTATTTTTATTTTTATTACCTGTTTTTTATCACAAGTTTATACCCGTTGGGTTCGCCTTAGGTCTCTAAGTTTCTAGATCAGAACAAAAGGTTTAGTTTGACTGATGACTGTCTAATGAACTTGAAACAGATAGATTGTAAATCGAAAATTTTCTTCATTGGATCTTAAACGGAGCAAGTGAGTTGGAATCTACTGTTGATTCCAACTCGAGCACGCCTTCAAAAACCTATTCGACGCATATAATCTAACTCTCTCATCTGGAGTATCCATTCCAAGTACTTTATTCGCGAACGTTTAAAGGTGAACAGACGTTAATTTCCGAGATGCCCTAGCGCGTGTAGAGATTGTCTCAGTATAACCCATCTCCGCGTGACTCATGCATGTGTTCATGAACCTATTAATTTGTCTGAAAGGACATTATGTCGTTACAATACTTTTGTAATTTGAATACTCATAAAAATCAAAATATATCACATTAAAGCACAATAATTATTAAAAACAAAAAGAATGAATTCAATTGATAACTCCTACTCGCTCGATCTTTCGAAATCAGTCATTAATTCGTTTTCTTCCATACGGTCAGCACAAGGCTTCTATAACGCCGCGAATCGCCGCGCTATGAGAACAAGACCCGCACGAAAGTAGAAAGCGTTTAACGTAGAAACAAAGCTAAAGCTAATTGCAAGTTGAAAATAAAAAAAAAAACATGAGAGGGAAAGGGGAGACGCGATGCTGTCGCGTCCATGCGAGAAGCGCATGATCTTCGCTAGAAGCTCCAAAACTTCGCAGGCATTCCATGAGTAATTAACCGCGCGAAAGTGCAAAAAATAATTAAAAATACGCTAAGAATCGATATATATAGAGTGAGAACAAAAGTGACTAACTGTTATTAAACCGAGGCGAGCATGCGAAAATTTTAACGAAGTCAACAAATAGCAAAATGATATGATAAATTTCAGCGTACCGGACCGCGCGTTCCATTACTTATATCCCATTATTATTCGCGAAAATAGAGTAACTTGCATATAATTACGTATGCGATTCGTCGGACTTAAGGGATTCGGGCGAGAGAAAACCAACCCTCTGCAACATTATTCACTAAAGATCGCAATATAAAAGTACGTTGTAAGTATTGTAAGAACGTTACGACTATTAATGCTAACAGTGAAGCAGAAAAAAAACTATGCATATATATACGTGATATCTATATATATGTATATACAGACACATATATGCATATATATATATCTATAAATAAACAAAATATTCGCTCTTACAATAGCAAGGAAAATCGGTACGTCGCCGAGTTCCGTAGATCATCATCGTTGAAAAGTCTATAATCGCGAGTTCGTCGACACGAGAACTCACGGGCCCAGCGTTCGGAAAAGTTCGGGTGTAGTATCAACAAAGCGCCGAAGGGAAGTCATTATGATTTCTGTAGTACGCATTAAATTTTGTTTTCCCGCATATTCCAAAATCTCGTTTGTACGACCCAATAACAGTTCATGGACCCCATTCCCGTCCTACTCGAGCGGCACAGCCAATCGCCGGAAAACAACAATTAAACGGAACGTACTTTTGCAATGATCCCGTTTTTAGACATCGTCGCCCTAAACAAGTATTGACAGGGCTCGATCGACTTCCTTTCCTCATTTTGGGATCCTCCTAAACTTGCGATCATCCGCTTTTATTTTCGCAGATAAAGGAAGATGATCAACGCTGGCGTCATGTGCTTGCGCGAAACTATAGACGAGAACAGATGTATGTAAAGCGCCGCGATTGTACCGTTAAGATCCGCAGGAAACGTCTACCATATAAATACACCGAAATCTGGACGAACCTTTTGTTCCGAGCGCCCTCGCTATAATATACTCCAACGAATATTTTGGGTACCAATTACGTCGCTGTCAAAACATTCGGCGAACGATCAATATTATTTATTAACGTCCCGCGAGAAGCGATTGTTCCAACATTGTCGCTCGGTTCAAAAGGTTCGGCAAGAGCATTCGCCGCGAACAAAGAAGCGAACGAAAGATCTTGAGGTTAGGCGAAGACGACCAACGCGCGACGAGTCGTTCTTCCCATCAGAGTACCAAATTCTAAAATGTATTTCGTATTTAATGAACTGCGTCGTAGACGAGAGCGTATTATGCGTGTAACGTACAATGAAGAACTATGAAAACCTCCTAGGTCGACCGCCATTTCGAACAATTATTCTAGATAACTATACTGTAAAGAAAAGTAATAATCGTTAAACGGCGAAGAAAATACCTATACTTAAGGAGGAAGTTTAAGGCGACGAGTGGCGTTCGTATTTGTACGATGCGCAATTTAGCGAGCGTGCGGTGAATAGTGTAGTGAAAAAAAAAAACTAGGCTTACTTGTAACGTAATTTAATAATAAAAAACTAGCGTTGATACGAATGAAAATGTGATTTCGAGATGCGATCGAGCGCCTGTGCAAGTATGACGCCTGTAAATTACTGCGTGACTGTAAGGTGAGTTTCGGGGTCTGTAATTTATGGAAGTTCCTCAACCTCAAGGAAAAATCGACCGTGATTTTGTAGACTTATCATCTCTGTACGGGATCGCGCGAGCTTTCGCCGACGCCTCGTTGCTCGTCTCCGAAATTCGACGATTGTTAATTAAAAAAAAAAAAAAAAAAAAATGAAGTTTATGCGAGAAACACGAGGAGCGAAAACTCGGCGAGAGGTCGCAGTGACCCGACTAAAAAAAGAAATCATTGCGCTATAAGGTCGTTTTTGTAATATCCGAATAAAGTGCATAGTCGAAGATTTACACCAGCGTTCCGTGACGTGTTTGATAATCCAAAACGAATGCTAAAAAATTAAAGTACGTGAAGTTAATATATATATATATAAACAAAATGAATTCAATACACTATTTCATAACAGCACCACGAACAGTGAAAATTCGTCTCGCAAATGTCGTTTTACCATTCTTTCGCACATATAATAACTTATATCTGCGATCTAACTAAATTACTTACATATACATAACGATAACGAAAAGAAAAATGAAAACATTATTCCCAGACCTTATGCCACGTCCTTCATGCATGTACGATCCCCGACCGAACTGGACACAGTCGTACCAAGATTCATGACGTATCTTTCATATTAGTCTCATTCTATTTCATTTCATTCAGTTGCATTTCATGCGATGCCTTTCTAGCTCACTTTTTTATCCCAATAAACGAAAAAGAATTGAGGTGCTCAAAATTGAAATGAGAACAATAGGTAAGAATTCAGAGGAATTCATGTTCGAAAACAAGTGAATATTTTTGCATGCTTTCCTATTGTCTTCAATTCAATTTTCAGGACACCCAATTTTTTTTAGTTCTTTTTCGTTTACTGGGATATCATATTCGCACGTTCCGTATCCGAAATGCTAGAGTGACTCGTGGAATACAATATAACCTCAAAATTAAATTTGTCCAATGTTTAAATTTTGAAATGATTAAATTGAATTCTCACACGTCTCACGAGATTGTTGTCACCATTTTTTAAAACGTTTATACAGTTCTTCACCCAAAACAGGAAACCAAACTGTACGTATGACTGACCCAGTCTAATATGAACAGCATGTGACTTGATTAAGTCCTTTGTGAGACACACAATCAAAACATTGAAATTACAGAAGTGCATATCCAGATGCGTCGAAAATTATCGTCCATCCTCGCATAGGGTAAAAAATAAATCAAGTTAATGAATTCAGACTTTTGAATTCGTTCATGAAATGAAGCAATAATCCATCATGACAATATCCGATGAATTTTGAACAAAGAAAGTAAAGTTGCTTTCTTGAAAGTTTGCACGTTAGAGAATAAAATCATTTTTTATTTCCAAAACATTAAATAATACTTCTTACACTTACGCCTTAATTTCGTTGATATGCTTAACACTGCATTGTTATCGATCAAAGTACGACTGTTCGCCATGATACCCATAAAGGCGAGACTCTCCCTGTGTACCTTGCCAATGAAGTTGCTCAAATCGTCCTACCGCGCAACGAGGTGCTGATTGTGATTTATTGCCACTATATTGGAGACGTCCTAATAAAAGCCTCTTTACCGCCAATCAGCGTAATCTCGTCTCCATGTATTATTTCAAACGTTCCAATTAAATCTGAAAAAAAAGGATATCTATCGTAATTCGCGATCTCTCTGGTCTTGTAGCGCAAACAAAAATACCATAAGATAAAACAGTTTCCTTAAACTTTCATTTCGACCACGAGATCTTGCGATAATAGATGGAAATTGGACTTATCAATTTATAAAAAATCTACTATAAGTTGGACTCGACTCCAGTTGTTTACATTTGTAAATAAATCAATTTAGACGAGTAGACGATCTTCATAAATTTCATTTTTTTTCCAATGTCATTTCTATCGCATCCCGTTGTTTAAAAATACTTTTGACCCATGATACTTGAGACACAATTGTAATATTCGATAGAACCGTCGAATGGAATTGTTCTAGCCCTTATTCAAGCATAGGGAAGTAATTCGAACAATGGCTAGCATATAGTAATTTATACTAGACTAGCAGCATCGGTTGACCTCTTTTGTTGAAAACAAAAAAAAAGTGAAAAACATAGAAGATGCGAGAGGCAGTATATAAATAAATGGGGTGGAAGAGAGATAATTATATCAGCGAAATCTAGTGAAGCTAATTAAGGATTAAAGTAGATCCGTAGGCAAACGAAAAGTGCCACGTTTCTGTGATCGTTTTGTACTAATGTCATTATTACACGTACTCAACCGCGAGATAATTTCACGTTTCAATTTCGTCATGTCACACTCGGCTCCTTATCTACACGACTCGAACAATTTTCTATATCATACAAGTCGCACCTTATTAGAGCAAGCGTGACGGAAGCAAAATGCATGAAAAACAAAATGCATCGTATTAGAAGAGGACCATAGCAACGTGACCGGGAAATTCAAAAACGAGATGCAAATCAACTAATCGAAACACGCAGATCGGAAATTACATATGTACATATGTAGGATTGTTTGTAAATGCATACGTGTCAATCGTATACATATATACATTTATGTACATGTCTTATATTATATACTATGAATAAACATAATATATCAACGATTAACTATCCCATACATGTATAAATGCTTAAAATATTGAATGCATGTTGTTGAACATATTCACTACTATAGATAGATGCACTATACATGGAGTTTCTTCAATACCAACGTCATCATCATTCCGTACCGAGTAATCTTTTCCATTCTTTTAGACTTTTTACTACGTAGAGTAGAATTTAATTCACAGAAATCAAGAGGTATATCAAAGATATCATTTCATCTTTTTTTTTTCTTTAACTAATAGATAGATATCATTTAGTACATCTATTATTCCATCTCTCGTTTGCAAGTTATATGTGTTTTGTATATATTTATATTGGTTATCAACGTGTATTTTTCAACACTTGACATCAGTTCGACGCATAGCTTCTTGATTTGTCGTCATAGAAGCAGAAAATATTGAAGTGATATTCTTCAAGCCAGCAAGGTACGTATATCAAGTTGCACTCGGCAATTTCTTTTTTTTTTATATGCATAATATTATTTTCAATAAGGTGGTGGTGGTGATGATCTTACGAGATTCTTACGCCGCTGAGATCGACGCTGCCCCTTAATCCCCTCTATTTCGCGATGGGGAAGGCAGCGTGTAGGGCTTGGTTCATGAAGCAGGTACCTGAGTCAGTTCGGCCTCCTTCATCGATAGGAAGGCCGACTCTTCTATGGTCCGGCGGGTCTTATTGCTGGACTCTCTGACCACTCGGTCATCATACAATTCTTTGTGTCCCCTTCGGTGATGGTGTAAACCACGTCCTATTGCTATTGGAAATGATCTCAGTCAGCATGGAAACTCGCAAGGGTAGATGGTGTGGTGGTGGTAGTGGTGGGTGTAGCCTCTGTAGCAGGGGGCGGGGGGGGGGGTACCTGAGAGATGGTCCCCCGGTTTCATTCCGATCCGCATTCGTCGAATTTCGTCAAATTTCAAAGTGGTCGGAAAATTCGAATTCAAATCGGAAAAAGCCCGGAGTATTTGAATTTCGAACTCCCCGACCAGCCCTCTTTCCAGGAAAATTCTGAAAAAAACTGGTGACCGAGCGAAGAGATTGAACCTGATGGATACCCTCTATAATGAGAGTCCAGAGGTCTATCCACTATAGTTGCCCTAAATTCAAAATAATTTTTATATACACAACATTATTTTCAATTTAAATTTTCCTATCTTCGGTCATTTCAATTAACTTGAATATTTATAACTATTGCAACTAGGTCGAAACCTAACCAAGATATAACGTAAGATTGAATGATATCTTTAAGTAAACCAAGTGAGTATTGACAAAGTCTAAAAAATAAGAGAGAAGAGAAATGGTCTTTTCTCATGGGAATGCCTAAAAAAGTGTTATAGTATATATTTGTTATGTCACTTTGATTCAAATTTCACATTTATTTCGTTTCAAAATGGGCTAAATAAATGAATGCATCTTATTGTGTTTCCCATTATGGAGGGTTTAATGATAATATTGCAGGGGATGATTTTTATGATTTTTTTTATGATTCATCGCATGATTTAAAGGAAAAAAGCAGGGAGAGGTTTTGCAACTTATAGTTGCAGATTCCAGCAAACGAGAACGTCGAGAATCCAAATTTGGAAACCTATACTCGTGAATTCTTTTCTATCCATGCTATTATTAAGGAATTGGAAGAAGTATTTATAAACATGAATTGGGATTCTTGACGTTTGAATTCTGTTTCGTTTACTGCGGGATCAAACTTTAAAAAGATTAGTGTAGGTCTGACAAATTATGAGCTGAGCGGCTGCGTTCGAAGGCTAACTGTAAACCCCTTGGCCTTTTATGGAATAAAGAATAATAATAATAATAATTAAAATTATTTCACAAAATTTATGGCAAATAAAATTATCATGGGACGAGTCAATCCCGATAGGCTTGGATATCTTAAATGATATAAAGGTACTGCGACATGCCCTTTGTATGAATCATATATCAGTATAGAGTTACATCTGTGAGGCGGCGAACGAGGCCTGTGTGTATATATCAGACACTGATCTCTATATATTATACTGGATTGGATATGGGCCGAAAAAATTGAAGTCAATATGAACGCCGTCATGCTTGCAGTATAAGTGATGGTGTGCATTAGTCGGTTAAATGTATATAAATCGACTACTTTATTACAATTTTATATTTCTAACGTCTCACTCGATATCATTCCGCCCCTCTGGAACGAACGATATACCCAATATATCATCATGTTTAGTTTTTATACCTATTTTATTGTTTGAAAATGACCACCAAGTAGCCATCTTAACCACAAATACTGCAAGCATGGCGCAGGTTACTCTGCATTTAGACTTCACATTTTTACTCAGACAATCATATCCTATCCAGTAGTATATAGAGGTCAGTGATATCAGAACGTCGGATGCATACTCAAACTACACTACTTCTGCCACCTTTATTCGCTATGTTAAGGGTACATCGAAGCGCCACCTGGTAGCTAATAATTTTTCGTAAAACATACACATTTCTTAATTAATTGCATTAATAACATTTATTAGAAGTATATCTCGTGAATATCTTGAAACAGGAAATGTTGTAGAAGCAGGAAATGTTGTAGAAGAGTATCATTATTTCATCACTATGTTTGTAGAAATTACGTCTGAAAATAATTGAGAGGAGTAAACAATTGCAGCATTACGTTTGAAAAATTTTAATTTACATACCATATTTTATGTAACGAAGGTAGAAAACGCCACTTTTTTGCATGTGATATATCAAAAAATAATTCCCGTTAAACATATTATGTCAATATGCGATTCAATTAATTCAGAAATTGATACTTTACATCGGTATCCATATACTTATACAGCATTTTAAATGACGTTCCAAGGGTATTTTAATTGTTACGGTCGTAGAAAAGTAGCCTAAAAATATTTAATACGCGGCTTCTGTTTTTTAATTATATTATAATAATAGATTATTAAGTAAAAATAATTATATTTTAATATTAAAATTTTGTTTAAAGTTAAAAAACAATAAACGTAACCTACAAAGTATAGATTTATAAATACCTGTCAACTAAATCCTTCTTCCTTCCGTTAAGAGAAGCATTTCTTTTTTTCAGTAACTCTTTCAGTTCTTTTATATT